>JADBJO010006924.1:72500-85000 GCA_016801955.1 Conus betulinus
GCAGCTGTCGCTGTACAGACCTTACAGTTCACAGTGTACAGGACATGTAAAGACAATACACCCGGTCCACTTGCTGCAGCTGTCGCTGTACAGACCTTACAGTTCACATGTGTACCGGGCATGTCGGTTTAATGCCCGGGATGCCCCTTATTTAGAAAGTTATCATCCTACTTCAAAATGATATTTGTCGTATATGATTATCCCTTTTCCACCTGAAGTTGAGTTGGCTTTTTCTTCCCGTGAAGAATAGGACAAATATTACAATACCGATCTTTTGAAACAAACGGCTTTCCATACCTCGCTGACCTTCTTCGGAGACATCTGCGGTGCCAGGGTGGCCCAGTGGTAGAGGTGGAGGCTGATGATGCACTGTAGTTCCAACCTCACTGGTGCCCCGTGTCAATGTTGCCATTCTTTGCTGTCGGTCTTTACAAGTTGTCGTTCTGGTGATCCGGGTGTAGTATGAGTGAGGTCTCCTGCTTTTACTCTCTGGGGACTGTGATCGCAAATTTGGTGGGTGTGGTCGTTGAAGCTAATTGTAACGAGGTGACACACACGTACACACACACACACACACACACACACACACACACACACACACACACACACACACACACACACAATACACACACGTGCACGCGTGCACCTTCTTTCCAAACTCTCTCTCTCTCCTCCGTCTGTCTGTCTGTCTGTCTGTCTGCCTGTCTGCCTGCCTGTCTGTCTGTCTCTCTCTCTCTCTGTCTCTGTCTCTCTCTCTCTCTCTCTCTCTGTCAGTCTGTCTGCCTGTCTGTCTCTCGTCTGTCTGTCTGTCTGTCTGTCTGTCTGTCTGTGTTCTGCCAGATGTTTGTAAACAGCAACAAAGGGCATTCTTCTCATTTGTGCGGATTTTCCATGTCAGCGTGGATGACTTTTCAACTCCGTCCTGATGTCTGTGTCGTCCGTTTGTCTCCACACTGATAGCAAATGTTGGGGCGGAAGACTGCTGTTGAAAGTTCCGTCGCGGTGCTCAAACGACGTGTCATCAGAAACTACACAAGGCAGTTTTCATCTGCCGTCAGCGGAATGTATAAAGGAACCCCCTTTTTTTTCATTTCTACCCTTCTGTGTAAATGATTGAACGATTTTAAAAAATGTCCAGGTTTGCTTTTTTTTTTTTTTCGCTACAAAAATATAAATGTCCCTTCCCTCAACTCTCTTTCTTCTGGTGTGTATTTTGGTTTTTAAGCGTGTTATGTAATACAGTAATTTCAAGATACACTGTGCAAGTTTCAAAACGTCATGTATCTGGTTATTTGGGGGGAGCGTTTATGTCTTACAACGCGTACAAATGCGTGAACTTCAGTTGAAGACAGGGAGGGAAGTGGCAGCATGGAAAAGGTTAAGGGAAGTGGCAGCATGGAAGGGGTTAAGGGAAGTGGCAGCATGGAAGGGGTTAAGGGAAAAGGCAGCATGGAAGGGGTTAAGGGAAGTGGCAGCATGGAAGAGGTTAATCTTGTCAAGCTCTGGCCAGAGTTTTTCTCGCCCTTGTCTCTCTTTTACACCACTAGAGGGAGTCTCTTCTAAATGACGGGTCAGAGCGACAAAGGGGGGAGACGGGGGAAAGGGTTGGGGATGGGGGGTGTCATATGAGATGTCCACTAAAAGTACAAGATGAAACTAGTGTTGGAAAGGAAGGACACACACACACGCACGCACGCACGCACGCACGCACGCACGCAGGCACGCACGCACGCACACACACACACACACACACACACACACACACACACACACACACACACACACACACACACACACACACACACACACATTTCCATCAATGTTTCTATATTTGTCACTGGCGTGAAAGAGTTTATAATCAGTTTGCATTGGAATTTAAGGTTTTCGATCGTTGTGTTATTTCTCTATAGATGATGATGTTAATATAGCCATTATCATTGTTGGTGTTGTTACTGCTGTTGCTGTTTTGTTGTTACCAAATCGTTTCATCTTAGACCATTTTTTCACTTGAACTTAGAATTATCAAACTGTGTATCTTTATGTCGTAATTTTTTATTGATAAATGCGAATCTGCAGTCCCCCCCCCCCCCCTCCCCCCTCTCTCTCTCTCTCTCTCTCTCTCTCTCTCTCTCTCTCTCAATGGGACAAACGTAAGCTAGCACGCGTGATTTTGCCAAATCAATGGGACAAACGTAAGCTACCACGCGTAATGTTGCCATACTGAGCTCTGTTTTTTTTTCGCTTAGTGTAGACCGGTGTATGTCACCGTTTCCATCGAGCTACATTTCCACGAATTTCCAAAGCTGAGTGCAGATGAGTCATATATCTTTTTAAAAAAAAAAAAAAAAAAAAGCATTTACCGGATTTAATTTGCTAAAAAAAAAAAAAAAAAAAAAAAAAAAAAAAAAAAAAAAAAAAGGAAAAAAAATTGTTTGAATATGACGTTGCGTTAAGGTCCTGCGTCAGTGTCAAATTTACGTCACCCAGTTCCATGCTCTAACGTTAATGGACATTTTGTGAATGGAAAAAAAAAAAAAAAAAACCGTGCAAACTGCGATCAGCACAAACAAGAAAAAATCTGAATTAGTATTTACAGGTTTTAAGGAGTAAAGACTAGTGACCCCATCACCCAATGGCTGTTAGGACAGTGAGCTGCCAGAGATTCACTGTGTAGTAGAGCAGGATGGAAAGCGGAGACCATCCCTCCCTCTCCCTCCGCGGTCTTAACCTTCTCTGCCTCCCGTTTACTGCCAGACGGACAAAGCTTTACAAATGGACCCACACTGGTTCAAAGCCACAGCCATCAAACACACAGGCAAGGGCACTGGCCCTGTGACTACAAGCCCGTCATAGATAGTATACTATTAAAAAAAAAAAAAACAAACGAAAGGAACAGAACCTTGAAGGTAACGGATATGATTTTTCCAGCCTGCATGAAAATCCACTTGGTATCACTGCTCATTTGTTTAGTTGTCTTTAGTCGTAGTCCGCGAAAGAAAGAGTGTCCACAACTAAAGAAGTTTTTGTGTTGCTGTTGTTTTATTGATTTTGTTTCATGTTTGTTTTTTTTTTTTCCCCAAAACAAAATACAGAAATGCCATCTTTACTGTTTCAGTACGATTGCAATCAATCTTACGATTTTGAGGGGGGGGGGGGGGGGGGGGGGGGGGGGGAATACATCCCACGATTAATTTTCTCTGTCGAAACCGTTCAGAATACCAAGTGGTGCCAGGGAGATGAAGGGTGAGGAAATGAGGGGTGGGGAGGTGAGGAGTGGGGGGCGTACGAGGGAAGGAGCTGGAGAGGAGGGAGCTGGATAGAAGAGAGGGAGGGGCGGAAGGGAGGGGCGGAGGGGGGGAGAGAAGGGAAGGGGAGGGGAGCAGAGGTCGTCTTCCACCCTCCATCCTCAGCCCCCCGTAGAGCTAGCCAACTTTTTTTCTGACGTTATGAAAATGACTGAACAGGAATAGTCCTGAAAAGAGGTGGAGGAGGGGGGGGGGGGGGGGGGGGGGGGGAGGGGTGGATGGGGGAGATGGGAGTTGGAAATGGGTGTTTGCGTGTGCGGAGGGGGAGTGGGGGGGGGGGGATAGGGGGGGGGGGGGGGGGGGGATGGGCAAAAGGGGCGGAGGAAAGAGAGGAGAGGGGTGGGAAAGTGACAGGACGAAACCTTTCAACGACAGCCAGTGACGTATGTTCATTTAGACACATTCTTCCCACAGTCCACGCTGAGGAGAGGGCGGTTGTCAGCGTGCACGTGCGCACGTACGCTCCGGTCCAACCCAATTAGAGCAGGGTATCGGTGTCAAAGGACGTGTCGCTGGTAAAGGTGTCATAGCGTGGCGGACCCCGTTTTGAGCGTTACCTTTGACCTTTGGGCTTGACCCTAGGGGGCCATTATCGCTGTTGATGTTGTATCAATGTTCACACTGGACCGCCGTTAGTTTGGCCGGGCACGTGGTGTTTGCTGACGATGAAAGAAGATGGTTTTGTTGTGGGAGAAGCTGGGGCGGGGGGGATTATAGGGGAGACAAATTGACTTCATGGACAAATCAGCTGCAGAAATGTAAGCATCGTGTGTGTGTGTGTGTGTGTGTGTGTGTGTGTGTGTGTGTGTGTGTGTGTGTGTGTGTTTTGCTAATGAATTGGAACACGCAGTCGGATTTATGTGATAATCAATCTGATTTTTTTTGTTTGTTTGTTTGTTTGTTTTTACCTGTGAAAATATCGAAAGTACAGAAATCTTTGACTGAAGTATAAGTATGGGACATCAAGACGTGATGCAAAATTCACGTTGACGTCACTGTTTAGATCATTTTGACATTTACAAAGACCATCAGAACGTTAGTCGTAACAAAAAAAAAAATTTTTTTTAAGTGTGTGTGAGTTGGGGGTGTGGGGGGGGGGAGGGGGGGGGGGGGGGGGGGGGGGGGGGGGGGGGGGGGTGGTGGAGTGGGCTGCGAAGTTGGGAGCCCCGGGATTGGAACTCGCGATCTCGCGACCTCTGGTTATCCGAGGTAGGCTAGGCTGCATACTACAAGTATAGATTTCTGATCCGTCGGGTGCACACTTACTTCAGTGCTATGGCACACAGAGTCTGTCTATTTAAATTCTGCTGACGTTAAAGAAAAAAAAATCTCCCGCCAATCTTAACGAGTTCTCGTCCTGGTAGCATCAGTGTGGCGGTAGATAGGTCCTCAACCTTCACACCCCCCTCCCCCAATTTCCCCTCCTACCCCTACGCCCCCCCACCCCACCCCCACCCTCTCCACTCCCATTCTCCGGGGAGGGGTTATCTGTGTATGCCGTATGACGTTCGGTGGGGTGTGGATCTTTAAGCCTGACTATAATCATATTTGTCATTCGGAGTACACGCCCATAATTGCTTCTTAAAAGCGCTTGATTCGTTTACGGAAAGAGGCGATTACGGAATGTAGAAATAATGCGTTGCTGAGTCTGCGTTGCTGAGATATTTTTATCGCCGGCGAGAAGGTTACGAGTTCATTCGTGCCTTATGGTTTGTTTGCTTGTTTGTTTGTTTGTTTGTCTGTCTGCAGGATGACGCGAAAGCTTATGAACCTCGTTTAACCAGACTTCGTCAATCTATGGAGTATGGCCTAGTGGGGGAGGAGGGGGGGGGGGGTGTGAGCGCGTGAAATATTGATGCTGATCTGTCGTGCGAATCTTGATTGAACAGCGGATCCACGACCGGGTCACTTAGATAATGACATATTTCATGATGCAGGGACTGCTGAACAGATTCCGTAATGATGCTTGATGGAAGGATGGAATGTATCTGGAAGGACAAGACCATTTAATACTGAAATCGCTGATCCAAGATGTGTTCACAGTACTGGTGAGATTTAGGACACATTTTTCCAGTGAACTTGAGCTCAGTGTCTGTAACTTAGAGGTGACTATCTGTGAAGCTGCCTATCTATCTGGGATAGCTGAAACTTTGCATTTTCAGATAAACTTTGTGTTTTACGTGCTTGGGGGGGGGGGGGGGGGGGGGGGAGAAGAGAAGGGAAAAAAAAGAAAACAGAAAGCAGAAAAGGAAAAAAAAAACATAGGAAATTGCTCCTGCAGTTCTTACCGACGATTACTTCTCCTTGCGGGCAAAGAAGTTTCTTTTCATTCGCGAGCTGAACTGACTCAAAGGACGGATCCTAGATTCGTACGACGTGGACGGAGGTCTGCGCTCTCCTGAGTGCCCCTCTGGGTTGTTTCAGTGATGGGATGGTCTCCCTTTGGAATACAGTCATGAACTGCTATGTAATTTTTAGTTTATTTCTTAAGAAAAAAAAAACAAACAAAAAAACAAAACAAAAAACAAAACAAAACAACAAGAGAAATTACATTTGTGACCGCTGCCCTAAAAGTTAAGACATACATATTTATAGTTACAAACGTGACACTGGAATTAAAATTACTTACAAACAATAAAACATGCGTGTAACACCAAAATGGGAATTTCAATCTTTCTCCTTTTGGTAGTGCAAATAAAGTACACACTCAGCCACTCTTGATTATATATACATAAATGTGTGTGCACGTAGAGAGAGAGAGAGAGAGAGAGAGAGAGAGAGAGAGAGAGAGAGAGAGAGAGAGAGAGAGAGAGGTGATTTATCATTAAAAATCATTAAGATGAGACATATTCCCAGACATTTCTATTCCTCACTGTTCCAGGAGGACATGCACACATAAAACAGAAAAAACACACCCACACTCCAGCATCTATACTTTCCCGCTTGCTCACGGACATACACACCCGCGCACATGCTTGTGTCACAGGTGATCCATCGCCTCTTCTTACACGCTGTGTTTGTTTAAAAACGCAATGGATTTGAACACAAAGCTCTTTTTTTGTGCGCATCAGCTTAGCTCTGGGAACACAAAATCGTCTGCCTGATGGAAGGAGCACAAACTGTCGCGCAAGCGTATGCCCACTGTCACTAACAATCGCACGAGCCTTGTTGACCGCACGCCTTTCATACAACTCACTCATACTCTCCTGTCTCTCACCACAATCTTGCCGCAGATGTTCACAACGCTATCCAAGAGTTTGCTGTTTTTCAAATTAAGATTTCCATACCAGCAAATGCATGAAAAAGTCAAGACAGACTCAATAAAACTCCTGTAAAATGTTTTAAGAATTTTTGGCTGGACATGCAGATTCCTCAATTTGCGTAGGGAAATGCATTCTAATTTGGCATTTTTTGTATGCGGACCTGGTGTGTGTATTGAAAGTGAGCTTATTGTCTAATGTTGTGCCCAGATATTTGTATTCCTCTACCCGTTCCACTTTTTCTCCATCAATGTAAAGATCAGGCACATAATTTTCCGCTTTCCTAAAATCTATGATCATCTCTCCTTTTTTTTTTTTGACGTTAAGCTCAAGATAATTTTCTTTACACCAGGTGCTGAAACGCTCAACTTCATCAAAATATGTTACATCAGAATTGGAAAGGTCTACAAGGGCTGTATCATCTGAATATTTAATGACTGGTGTTTCTTCTGTACCAATGCAGTCTCTCTCTCTCTCTCTCCGTCTCTCTCTCTCTCTCTCCTCTCTCTCTCTGTCTCTCTCTATCTCTGTTGTTACTTTTCTCTTCAAGTTATTTCATGTCACTGTAATTGTACCGTTTGTTTAATTCTTTATTTGATCGGTTCGTGAAATGCTTTTGTTGTTTTTGTTGTTGTTGTTGTTGTTTGGATTTCGATAGTTTGTGTTTCATCTGCTGAGTCGTCCTGTTTTTTTGAGTGAAACTTGCTTCATTGTCTGTAAGAGGGATACCACCACTCCATTGTCTGTAAGAGGGATACCACATGGTATGGCAATGGTCCGAGAAGTTGTGAGCCTGCATAAAGTGGCCAAAACTGTTCTCGTAATGAAAATAAAGTATCTAAATGCACGCGCGCGCGCGCGCGCGCGCGCGCACACACACACACACACACACACACACACACACACACACACACACATACACACACACACACACACACACACACACACACACACACACACGGACACTCACACATATTTAGAAAGATAGATAGATGAAGTGGCTTGGTCTTGTTTTGCAAAACATTATTTTGAGCTGTCTCACCAACCATACCCCCTCCCCCTCCCCCTGCAACCCCTCCCCCTACCCTCACAAACCCTCTTCACGACTGTCCCGTCGCTGCATCCACATCAGCCGTCCACACGGAGCAATCAGCATTAAACTGTCATGAGGCAACTCGCCGGAGGAGACACTGCACTGCTGCTGAAGGCGTTCGGCGGTAGTCAGTGGTAGGCTACCTGTTCTGTTCCAACACATACTACGTATACACATTTTCCCCCCTTTTTTTTTTTTTCTTTTCTCCAACCATCACTTACACACCATGCATAGTGTGTATGTTCTCTTACAAATGGACATATCATTCTTGCTGATTTAGTGTTTTGGCGTTGGATACAAAGTGTCTGGGCTTGTTAATGTTCTAATGTGTGGCGTGCTGGCACTCTCACTCTGATAATGTGCTGCTTATACAGCGGAAAACAACAGACAGACAGAGAAAAAGAAGGGAAGGAAGGAAGAAATAAAGAAGAGGAAGAAGGAAAGAAGACAAAAACGAAAAAGGATTGGTAGCTGTGTAAAACCAAACGAAATAACAAAATGAATATTCAGTTGTTATGCAAATGTGAAACACAATAACCTTCAGGCCTAGACGTGACCAGGTTGAGTACGTATCAAAGATAAAGATTTCTTCTGTATAAACTTTTATAGACTGTGTAAGCTTACACCTTTGTTTAAAAAAAAAAAAAATAAATCATATCAATTGAAATGAAATTAAAGTACATTAGTATGTTTCCCGAATCGATTAGGAAGCAGCGCCGTCGATCTTTAGTCAAATGCACTGTCAGTGATGTAAAGAGTGACTGATGTAATTTTTCAGTTACAGGTAAAAATGTGCGAGAGATCACTCAGTGCAGGTCCCTCCATCTCTCCCCGCTTTTCTGTATATATCATGCGTGTATGCCTGAGCGTGTACGGGAACAGGTGTCATGCAAATATACAGGAGCGTATGCGTGTGTTCTGGGCGTTTGTGTGAGGCGTGATGCTTATATACACATTAATGTTTGCCCCGAAAAATCGATTTGATGATTTGTATTTGGGATCTGTAGCAATGACACAATCATTGAGTCATTAGATGTGATAGCGCGCGCACACGCAGACACACATTCACAGACACAAACAGACAGACAGATACGCATATATACACGCAGACACACACACACACACACACACACACACACACACACACACACACGCACGCACACCACACGCACGCACACGCACGCACGCACGCACGCACACAGATACGCACATACACGCACTTACAGATATACACACACACACACGCGCGCGCTCATACATACACACGCGCGCGCGCATACACACGCGCGCTCGCACACACACACACACACACACACACACACACACACACTCGTCATCAGTGTCCCCCCCCCCCCCCCCCCCCCCCCCACCCCCCCCGGAAAAAAGAAGAAAGAATTCCTGATTCACTGTGGAAACAACAGTTTTTGTCAAAATGAGTTCTAGAGTCATCATTGCTAAACATTCTCCTTTGTTTACTTTCGCTAAAATGCCTCTTCGAAGTCCCCATGGAGACATTTTACTGCTTCTTTCTCCTCTGTTTACTTTTTCACTAAAATGCCTCTTCGAAGTCCCCATGGAGACATTTTATGCGTCAGTAACTGAATCTGTAGGTACTTTCACTACAAATGTCTCTTCGAAGTCCCCATGGAGTTAACTTTGTGTGTGGTGTTTGTATGTGCGTGTGTGTGTGTGTGTGTGTGTGTGTGTGTGTGTGTGTGTGTGTGTGTGTGTGTGTGCACGCGCGCGTCAAGACGTCTAAAAACAGGTAAAGCAGAGCACGCGAACATCATAGGTGTAATTATGATTCAGACACACAACAGCAACAACAACATTTTGCGCACACTCGGAGGAGATAAATGATCGCTCGTTCTTCGTTTTCATTGTCCTGAATGGCGTCTGTCTTGCCTGAACAAAACTTAAGAGGTCGAAACGCGTCGTATTTTGTCTTGTAATTTGTTTGCCCTTTTCGTCCGGTGGAATACTTTTTTTGTCTTTTCGACTGTAACAACAACAACAACAAAAACAACGATGAGGATAACAACAAAAACAACGACGACGACGACAACAACAACAACAACAGTACGACATCACTCGGCGCACACCATCATCATCACCATCATCATCAATGCTGCTGTTATTCTCGATGTCAGTTTTTTTTTTTGTTCTATTTCGTTTTTTTTTTTTTTTTTTCTTTTTTTTTTTTTTTGTTTTTTTTTTTTTCGTTTTTGTTTTTTATCGACCCCCCCCCCCCCCCCCCCCCATATTCTTTTTTTTTTTTTCTTTTCTTCTCTTCTCCCCTCCCACCCCCACCCCTTACCCCCCCACCCCCACCCCCAACCCATTACTTTTTCCTCCTTGCATCTATCTTAAAAAAAAAAAAAAAAAAAAAAAGAAAAAGAAAAAGCGGCAAAAGTTCTGAACCCAACCAGCCCCAGCTGTAGCCGGAAGCTGGGGCGGGGGGGGGGGGGGGGGGGGGGGGGGGGGGGGGAAGAAACCCACGTGACCGGCTGTGTGGTCTGGGGCGAGAAGGGGGCGAAACGAGGCCGCGTGACGTTGCACGTGGAGAGAAGGCGACGTGGTCTGGCGCTTTTCAGGCTCGGCAGGCGGGGTAGTCTGGGCGCCCGTTTAGCACCCAAGGGGTCCTCGCCAGGCCGCTCCGGGGACTCCCCGGATAATTCCTCTCTGGACTCTGCTGCTGTTCTGGGGCTTGGATGCGGGGTTTTTTTTTTTTTTTTTTTTTTTTTTTTTTTGGGTGGGTGGTGGTGGTGGTGGCTTAGGAGTGTGTGTGTGTGTGTGTGTGTGTGTGTGTGTGGGGGGTGGGGGGGTGGGGTGGTGTGCGGGGAGTGGAGAGTGGCGGGGGGAGAGGTCGGGGGTGGGGGTGGGGGTGGGGGGGGGAAGAGCGCGGCGTGGTGTTTTGCATTAGTGGGATGGGCTTTTTTTTCTGCTGCTGTCTGTGTCTCTGTCTCTCTCCCTGTGTCTCTGTCTTTGTCTGACTGTCTGTCTCTTGTCTCTCTCTCTATGTCTGTCTGTCTGTCCCCTCTCTTCTCTCCCTCTCCTTGTTTTCTCTGTCTGTCTTGTATGTCTCTCTCTCATCTCTGTCTGTCTGTCTCTCTCTCTCTCTCTCTCTCTCTCTCTCTCTGCGTCTCTGTTTATCTGTCTGTCTCTGTCTCTCTGCCTCCCTCCGTTTCTCCACAGTCCTGTTCGAAAAGGTAGGTGGACAGGGGGTGGGGGAATGTGGAGAATGTGTGTGTGTGGGTGTGTGTGGGGGGGGGGGGGGGGGAGATGGGCGTGGGGGAGGAGGAACCTCCTCCTGTCGTGGACTCCTTTGATGTGAAGTGGGGAAGTGAGGGAAACCTGAGGCCAGTGAAACTCATCCGTCGCTTTCTTCCTTTTTTTCTTTTTTTTTTCTTTCTCTTTTTCTGGTTTCTTCGGAAAGAGGAGAGAAGTTGGTGGGGGGGGGGGGGGGGGGGGGGGGGTAGCGCGGGTAGGGGGTTTGGTGGGAGGAGGAAAGGAGGAGGGAGTGTTGTGGGGAGGCTGCCTCAAAGTCGTTCAGATTTTGAGGAATTGTGAATAAGAAGTGCAGGTGGGATAGGAAGGTGAAGTGGTGGTGGCTTTGGGGGTGGGGATGGGGGGGGGCTGGAGGAGGGGGGGGGGTTACTGTACTGCAGTCTGAAATCTGCGTTAAACTATGCACACACACAATCATACACACACACGCGCACGCACGCACGCGCGCTCACGCTCGCACACACACACACACACACACACACACACACACACACACACACACATACACGCGCGCGCGCGCGCGCATGCACCACATGATACCCATACTACCTACCCATCGTACTGTACTATGGCATACAGTCCTATGCAACTGCTCTCGCGCTGAACACAGCAGATTTGATTTTCATTATTTCCATAACTCGATCCAAATGTATTGGGCAAGACAATTATTGGATTGGTCCAAGACAGATATGGTCTTATATCCAAGACAGATAGGTTTTATAGAGAGAGAGAGAGAGAGAGAGAGAGAGAGAGAGAGAGACAGAGAGACAGACAGACAAGACAGAGAGAGGGGGGGAGAGAGTCAGTGAGAACCGCGGGCCGCTTAGACTATCAACCAAAGCTGCTGAAATGAATAAGAAACCCTGGTCACTATTACAACGTTTGCAAGTATTCATACTTTTGACGGACAAGAGGTTGCTTAACGAGCCTGGTGTGTCAAGTCCTAGCTTCATGACGCATCTTTCCGGCACACATCTGTCTGCATACATTTGGTGTGTGTATGTGTGTGGTGTGTGTGTGTGTGGGGGTGTGTGTGTGTGTTGTTGTTGTTGTTGTTGTTGTTGTTGTTGTTGTTTGTTGTCTTCAATTTAACGTCTTTCCACGTTAGGTAATATTAGACGAAGAGAAAGGATGTGGAAAGGGGGAGCATGAGGAGGAGGTGGATGAGTTGGTTATCTTGCAATCATATATAAAAAAAATGCATCTTTACAATCTTTACAATACAACAACAACAAGAAAAAAAATGGTAAAAACCAACTTTAGATAACTATTTTGAATCATAACACAAACTATAACAAATGTCCCATAGGACTGCGTAGTAAACAGTTCTCAAAATCACACAAACAAATTAAAATTCTCAAGGCTACTGTCAAGAGAACTTTCAGAAATAGGCGGTAAAATAGTCTCAATGTGTGTGTGTGTGTGTGTGTGTGTGTGTGTGTGTGTGTGTGTGTGTGTGTGTGAAAGGTCTGTTGTTGTTGGTGGTGTTTAAAGAAAGATCGTCAGACCTTTAACATTTTCTACCCACCATAAAACATGTCCTATTGAGTGCTG
>JADBJO010006924.1:90000-92500 GCA_016801955.1 Conus betulinus
ACAGCGTCTGCTCTTTGTTTTTTGTTTTTTTTTAAGTTAAGAGAGAGAGAGACAGACAGACACAGACAGACAGAGAGACAGACAGACAGACAGAGAGAGACAGAGAGAGAGAGAGAGACAGACAGACAGACAGACAGACAGAGAGAGAGAGAGAGAGAGAGAGAGAGAGAGGTTATTGACCTTTGAACGACTAAAACGAACAAATGAGGATACACAACACAGAAGACACGACACGCGTTTCGACACTGGAGTCTACCACAGTCAAGAGTAAAAAAAAATTCTAGCTTAATATCATCTCCCCCCCCCCCCCCCCCCTTTTTTTTTTTTTTTTTAAATCTATTCTTTTCTTTCTTTTGCGTCAGTCAGATCTTCTAGACGTGCCATGTGGGAAAGTGGCCAAGTGGATTGCGTTACTCGCTGAGAATCCTGGGTCTATGGTTCCATTGTTGCACAGGTTTTTGTTTGTTTTTTTTTTTTTTTTTTTTAACCTCTCTGTTTTCCACAAAAAAAACTCAAGTGATGATCTGAGTAGCAGTCTTTCAAAAAGTCGATAACCTGAGGTCCCATCAGCATCATGCAAGTGACGCAGGTTAAAGAACCACCGTGAGTTTTTCCTGGAGCAAAAGTCCATCAGATAAGCTACTTTTGACAGGCGAGCACAACCATACTCAGGCAGGAGAAGAAAAGGTGGATGGTGCTGTAGGCTGGTGAGGAGCTCCCCCCGGACATACGCCAACAGTGGATGGTTTTGTCCCAGGGAGGCATTCCGTTATTCATCATGGTTCATTAAAATCAATTAAAACGCATACAGACACACCAACAAAGAAGCAAATACGCAAATATAGCAGTTATAAAAAGCACAGACAAACAAACGAAGCAAATAAATAAACATTACAGCAATTCAAAAAAACACATACAGACAAACAAAGAAGCAAATAAAACAAACAAAATAGCAGTTAAAAAAAACACAAACAAAATAGCAAATAAACAAACAAAATAGCAGTTCAAAAAACACATACAGATCCAGAAACAAAGAAGAAGCAACTAAACAAACAACCCAAATCGAAATTCCGTGACTATATCACAACCTAGCAATAAGATCATTATTTGAACGTTTGGTTCGGATCTGCACCACAATTGGATGGGTTTGTCCTTAGACTGCGTGTCATCTGTTGAAAAAAGTTTGATTGAAAGGGGTTCACTGGTTTAGCATCATTCTGCTGACGCACAAACATGCGCACACATGCATTTACGCACGTGCATTTGCAAACACAAACAAGCACGCTGAAGCATGTGCGAAGCATGTGCGCGCGCACATTCATTTACACTCGCAAACAAACACGCTCAACATATGCAGTCACACACACACACGTTTTGCACGCGCGCGCGCGCGCGCACACACACACACACACACACACACACACACACACACACACACACACA
Organism: Conus betulinus; assembly: GCA_016801955.1. Lineage (NCBI taxonomy): Eukaryota > Metazoa > Mollusca > Gastropoda > Neogastropoda > Conidae > Conus > Conus betulinus. Next base: position 91,444 of record JADBJO010006924.1, read on the forward strand.
CACCCACACTTATCTCTTAACGCACGCCAGGCAAGGAAAAAGCTTAAATTTTTTGAAAATCTTAAGCAAGCAAAGCTGGTGCCAGGATGTAAAAACATTGAAACATCTGGCAATATCACTCGTTCGTTCTAAGCTATCGTATGCTCAAGAAACTTTCTTTTGTGCTCCTAAATGTTTGTTGTTCGTTCAAAACTGCAAAGTGTTGATAGCAAGGCTTTTAAATCATGCTTGGGAATCCCTGTACATGCTTCTACAGTAGGGACATATTCGGAAATGATGTTTTGCCTTTAATTAAACGAATACAGAACACTCACTTTTGCAAAATATGTTATAAAATGTACAGCTATGAAAGGTGTAAATGAAACAGAAATCTCTTTACATCCATCTACTGATTACCCCAAACGAGCAAAAAACATTTCCTGCTTGTCAACTATTGGTTCGTACTCTGCCCATTTGTTGCAGAAAACTGATTTGACCCCCGACTCTTTGGCAAAGATTTCTCACACTGATCCAATCCCAAGCTGGGAAAGAAACAGGGCAAAATTTGACCTTAATCACACTGATGCTAAAAAAGCTGATCATCCGCATATCTTGTCATATTCAGCAAAGATGCATATGCAAAGCAAATATCCTAACCATCTTAAGGCATATACTGATGGATCATTGACAAAGAACAAAGACGCTGGATCTGCTTTTGTTATTCCATCACTTAAAGTAGATAAAGCATATTCGATAGGCAAAAATCGATCTGTTTTTAGTTGCCGAAATGATAGCTATACTAATGGCTTTGACATATTTAATCGATTTACCGCAATCGATCTTGCAAGTATTGTTATGTGTCGACTCAATGTCAGTACTACAATCTATCAAGTTTTTCAGTTCTAATTCTGAAAACTTTATTTTAAAAAGGAAATATGTTATTTAATTCATATTTTGATAAGCAAAGGGACCGATTTGACGTTTTTCTGGGTTCCTTCACACTGTGGAATCTGGGGCAATGAATTCGCTGACAGATCTGCTAAAAAGGGAGCTAAAACTGAAATGAGTGCACAGTCAC
>JADBJO010006924.1:97500-100000 GCA_016801955.1 Conus betulinus
TCTTTTTTTTGTCGATGTTATTATTGTTCTTGTCGCTCTTCGGCTCCTTCTCACTCTTAAGTTGTCTCACCTGTCTCTATTCCCCCACCTTTCTTCGCCAATTCTTCTTCTACGGTTGTTCTTGTGGCATGCATCTTTACTTCTTGTTCTTGTTGTTCTTGTTGTTGTTGTTGTTCTTGTTGTTCTTGTTGTTCTCCTTTCTTCTTCTTCTTCTTCTCTCCTCCTCTTCCTCCTCCTTTTCTTTTTCTTCTTCTTCTTCTTCTTCTTCTACTCCTTTACTTCGTTTTTCTTTCTCTAGTTTTACTACTACTGCTGCTGCTGCTACTACTACTACTACTACTACTACTACTACTACTACTGATTCTACAGTCACCATTTCTTTTACTACTTACATCATTAAGATAGATAGGTGGACGAAAAGTTACAGTGTGTATGTGTATATCTGTGGGTATGTGTGTGCGTGCGTGCTTGCGCGCGCGCGCGTGTGTGTGTGTGTGTGTGTGTGTGTGTGTGTGTGTGTGTGTGTGTGTGTGTGTGTGTGTGTGTGTGTGTGTGTGTGTGTGTGTGTGTGTGTGTGTGTGTGTGTGTGTGAAGAAAACAGAGAGACAAAGAAGGGGGGAAGCGGTGATATGGGGGAAACTTGCACATTAGAAGACAACGAGGACGGGGGGGAGGGGGGGGGGGAGAAGAAAAAGAGAAGGGTGGAAAAGGGGATGGATGAGGAGAGTGACGAAGAAGACGAAGGAGAACGAACGAAGAAAGAAAGAAGCAGGAAATAAGGAAAGGACAAATAAAACCAAGAAATGGGATAAAGGAGGGAAATGATATTTACTGCCAGATACGTGCCCTGTTTTTCATTCAACCCCTTGAAATGCTCATGCGAGTTTCTCACCAGCTCTGTGGTGTTTGGATCGTGCATGGTATGGTAAAGTGAGGTGATCGCAGGCAGATAGGGAAACAAACTGAAAACAAAAAAACTTACTATACCGTCAAACCAAAGAAAGAAACAAACGAAATTTTAAGACAGACGCTACGCGTTTCGACCTTGTTGGCCTTCTTCAGGCAAGACAAACAACATTCAAGACAATGAAGACGAAGAACGAACAATGACTCGTCTCCTCCTTAAACTGGGCGCAAAATGAACGTGCCCAATTTTGCGCGCAAAATGAACGTGCCAGATTTTGCGCCCAGTTGGAGGAGATAAGTGATTATCCGTTGTTCTTTTTTCATTGTCTTGAATGAAGTGTCTGTCTTGTTATTTGTTTGTTTCTTTCGTTCGGATGCATTGCAATTTTTTTGTCTTTCAAGTCTGCATGGGCTGTTAACGAGATTACGCATGAGTACCGAGCCGGTAGAAAACTCACTCACTCACACACACACACACACACTCTCTCTCTCTCTCTCTCTCTCTCTCTCTCTCTCTCTTAAGCTGTCTGAACTTCTGTGCCACTTCAATGGTGTTACTCCCACGCCTGTCATTATGGCTTTTTGCGGTGGGCTGGCTAGAAACAATATTACCTTAACTTTGCGGTGGGTGGCTGGCTAGAAACAATATTACCTTTAACTTTGCGGTGGGCTGGCTAGAAACAATATTACCCTAACTTTGCGGTGGGCTGGCTAGAAGCAATATTACCTTAACTCTGCGGTGGGCTGGCTAGAAGCAATATTACCCTAACTTTGCGGTGGGCTGGCTAGAAGCAATATTACCCTAACTTGCCCTCTTTCAACTCCCCGTCCACAGTAATACCCGGTCCCCTGATTCGTCCGTAGTCTACAGTTAGCGCTCGGTTCAGATCGTCACGAGGCAACCTACCGAAGGAGACGCCTCACTTCTGCCGGTTGTGTTCATTGGTGCCTGGTTTGGGGTCAACGTAAACAGGGCACCACCTATTAAGCACCCCCCACCCCCCCCCTGCTCTGGACACTGATTATCCAGAAGGACACCTCACATGAGGCGGAGAACAGTTAGCCGTAAACAACGAACAAGTACTACGATAAATCTTGCAGCCATGATGAGATAATTACACGCCCCTAACTCCAAACGAAATGCTGCTCACGACATCCAGTCGCCGACTGATGTTACCTGTGTTTGTCTGTGTGTTCTGTTTGGCTGTGTTCAAGATGAAAAGGGCGGTAGTAGTGGTGAATACGTGTTAATTGGTGTTGATGCGTTTTTCCGGTTGTTGTTGCTGTGTGCATGTGCCGGATACAGGGTATATGAGCAAGCATGGAACACCCTTGTTTTGTGAACGTATCCATTTTGTTCTGTGTGCATGCTGTATGTTGGTACTCGTGCCAAGCGATCTGGCGTTTGTGAGCGCCATTTGGGTTGGGAGTTAGGGACGTGTAATTATATCATCAAGGGAGCAAGAGTTACCGTACTTGTTCGTTGTTTAATGATTCTTTATTTCCGGAGCCAGCGTGAGCGAGCATTTCCCCTCCGGAGAACGCCGCCACGTCCGTCCAGCTTCAGTCCCCTATGAACTTTCCGATACGGGGC
>JADBJO010006924.1:105000-107500 GCA_016801955.1 Conus betulinus
AAAAGAGAAACACTCGACCAGCAACAGCACCATCAAACAGCGGCGGCGGCAACAGCAGCAGCAGTAGCAGCAACAACAACAATAGCAACAACAACAATAGCAGTAGCAGCAGCAACAGTTATCACCAGCAGTCTGGCCCCGGGAATTCCTCAGCGGCGAAAGGGGAAGGAGTCGCCGCCAAGAGTTCCGCCCTCTCCTCGGGTTCGTGTTCCAGTTCCGGACTCCTAGGCAGCGGCGTGGGAAGCGCCAGCTGCAGTTCTGAAAACAGTAGTTAAGACAGCGGACAGCCCTAGGGAAAGTTCTGAAAACAGTAGCTAAGACAGCGGACAGCCCTAGGGAAAGTTCTGAAAACAGTAGTTAAGACAGCGGACAGCCCTAGGGAATGTCGTCGGTCTGGGGTCGGATGGACAGGGAAACAGAAGAGTCCGTGGGAGAAAAGAAAAAGAGCTTCTTTCGTCCTTTTGCCGATTTGCTCAAAAAGCTGCGATGATGGCATCGTGTGGCTCTGAAAGCAAAAGGGGAAGGAAAGAATTTCTGATCTGGCGGTAGGTAGTTAAGTTCCGCGCATGATGTCTTCTACGCGGACGGATATGACTTCGTTCTAGAGCGGCTCCTGGTTTGATGTTGTGTGTGGTTCTTCTTTACGTGTGCCTGAGGCTTTTAGATTTTTTTTTTTTTTTAATGTCCAATGGCCTCCTTTCCCCTCCCCTCCAATGTTTTTTGCTGAACGTGTTCTTTTTTTTGATCAGAGTGGTACATACAGGAGACTTCTACAGGAAGACTTCTAGCATTGCTGTGGACACCTTGTTTCTTCTGCTTCACTTTGTTCCAATGATACCGATACTCAGAACCTTTTTTGTGACCTTCGATAACGAGAAATTATTGGACTCGTGTGTGTGTGTGCGTATGTGTGTACGCTCTGTCCCCGTACAAAAGCGTACATGAAGACTCGGTGTGCTCGCCAGTTTGTGTGTGTGTTTTTTTTTCTCCACACCATTGTGTATACAGAACGATAAATCTGTGGACGTTTATATACACCTGCGAGTTCCGCACACGCCTGTGCATACATAACGAGAAATGGTTGGACTATTGGACTTCTCGCATATCCTGAACACATGCACGTACCCCCTCGCCTGCTTTCTGATGTTGACTCGTGTTTTTTACATCCGAAGAAAAGGCACGATTTTTGTTTGTGTGTGTGTGTGTGTGCGCGCGCGTGTATACGTTTTTTTTTTTTTGTTGTTGTGTTTATCGCGTAAAGTTTTCGCCAAATTCTGTGCTTTTCTGTTTGTTTCTTTTACTTTTTATCTCTGTGGAAGGTTCGGAAGCGAAGCTTGTTTTTGTGAAAAAGGAATGGTCTCTCTAGCCTGTGACGGGAGATAGATCGTATTCATATACTTGATATTTATTATTACAGCACCGACTCTTAGCGAGCATGTCCACAGTTGTTTTGGGTGTGTGTTCAATATTAGGCTACGTGTCTACACCGCTATTTATACTGCAGAGCTCTGTTTTACTTGAGACACAAGAGGGGTAGAGAGGCCGAAACCGATTTTTGTTTGTTTCTTTATGATATGACGACCACTGACTACTCTGGAGGGAGAGGGGGGGGGGGGGGGGGGGGGGAGAGAAGAGTGTGTACACGACGGATTGGGAACGAACAATATGTTATGATTCCCATATTGAAACTCTCTCTCTCTCTCTCTCTCTCTCTCTCTCTCTCTCTCTCTCTCTCTCTCTCTCGTGTCAAAGGGTTTGGAAAAGGCGGCGCAAAGTTGATACAAATCTTGATGAATTGAAAAAAAAAAATCCATTAATGCACCACGACAGTGCTCGATATACAAAGTCAACCAACGGCACAGTATGGAGAGTAAATGTAGCACACGTGTTAAACCATCACAAACCGAACGTGTTGTCGTCTTTGCCACGAAACGATGGGAGTTTGGTGAATACCAGATGTGTTTTGTATAGTGAATCAGGAACATTATGTATTTGCATGCTTTCTAACTGAAAAAAACCTCGAGATATCTTTTTTTAAATTGGTAAATGGATACCCTTCAACCAAATCAAATCATGATGAATTCAGAAAATCGTGGAAAGCGTGCATGGTCGTCAGATATTCGACTCTGTTAACATAATGAAGGGGGTTGGCAAATACGTGGGAAAAATCACGATATCGAATGAACAGATCAGATTGCTGTCGCGTTTAAAGAGAGTCAGTGAGTATTCTTTGCTGGGATGGGACAGTTGTATCCATGACAAGGACAGATTTTTGTCGTTTGTGTTTTTAAGGATGGGGGCAGTCCTATCTATAATAATGGCAGACATTTCTTTTTAGAGGAATTGATCGGTCATGTTCATGATTCAACTCTTCTTCTTCTTCTTCTTCTTCTTCGTCTTCTCCTCGTCTGCTTCCTCTGCCTCCTCCTCGTCCCCCTGCACCGCCTTCTCCTCCTCCTCCTCCTCTTCCTCCTCCTCCTCCTCCTCTCCTCTCCTTGTC
>JADBJO010006924.1:112500-132500 GCA_016801955.1 Conus betulinus
CTACTTTAATTGACTTTTCCTACTTGCCCTTATCTATTCCTACTTTAATTGACTTTTCCTACTTGCCCTTATCTATTCCTACTTTAATTGACTTTTTCCTCCTTCTCCTTATCTTTCCCTACTTTAATTGACTTTTTTTCTACTTCTTATCTTTTGCTACTTTGACTTTTTTCCACTGCTCCTTATCTTTTTCTATTTAATTTGACGTTTTCCTACTTCTCCTTAGCTTTTCTTCTTTAATTGACCTTTTTTTGTCTTCTCCTTATCTTTTTCTATTTAATTTGACGTTTTCCTAGTTCTCCTTAGCTTTTCTTCTTTAATTGACCTTTTTTTTGTCTTCTCCTTATCTTTTTTTCTATTTAATTTGACGTTTTCCTAGTTTCTCCTTAGCTTTTCTTCTTTAATTGACCTTTTTTGTCTTCTCCTTATCTTTTTCTATTTAATTTGACGTTTTTCCTAGTTCTCCTTAGCTTTTTTCTTTTAATTGACCTTTTTTTGTCTTCTCCTTATCTTTCCTTGCTTTGATTTATTTTTCTTTTTCTTTTTTTAATCTTTGTCTACTTTTCTCTAGTTTTCCCATGTTCTTCCCTTCCCTAATTTCTTTTATTTAACAACAATTCCAACTTTTCCGCTACTTTTTACTATTCACCTTTTTAGTTTTGCTTCCGTTTTATGTTTTTCTTCTACGTTTTTCGCTTTTTTTTTTTTCCCCCCCTTCAGTCTTTCCTCCTAATTTCCTTCGTCTTTTTTTCGTACTTTTTTCTTGCATGTTTGAGCTTCTTTTTTGCTATACTTGTTCTTCTTCCTTTTTTTCCTGCCTACTAGTGCATGTTGTTTGGAAACCTCGCTCCCTGAAAAGGGCTGCATGGCCATTCGGCTGATGGGGTGTGCAGTCCGCTAGATAAATATCATCTCAGCAGATTGCAGTACTTTCTGCAGCCAGTGATGTTGTCTCCGCATGAAATTCTACCAGCTTGAACCAAATCACCGTTGACATTTTTTTTTTTTTTTTTTTTTTTTTTGCAGACGATGAATACAAGTGCTACTACACAGGCCGATCTCTGCATGTTGTGCTTTAGTGAAAAGGAACAGAAAAAAAAAAAAAAAACGCGACCAACAGCATGCGACACGTTTTTTTCTTCCAGTGTTGTACTGCCCGCCATTTGGAGCCCATTTGGGGGAAGAATGCCGTAGAACAGATATCCCCACCTGCTCAAAACATGTGCTAGTAGCTTTTTTTGTTGTTGTTGTTGTTGTCCTTATCACTTTTTGTTTTGGTATCTGCCTTTAGTATTGTTATTATCAAGTCATCTGTCTGTACTGGTGTCCGCTTTCCCCTCGCCAATACCTCCCTATACTGTTTTTTTTGTTTGTTTGTTTGTTGTTTATCTAAAAATAAGTTTCATACTTTTTTCCTCATGTCCCAATTTATAACATGCCAGCGTTTTTTTTTTTGTTTTTTTTTTTTTTGTTGTGTGTGGTGTGTGTGTGTGTGTGTGTGTGTGTGTGTGTGTGTGTGTGTGTGTTTCTCTTTTTTTTTCTGTGTGGAAAGTAGGTAAGGAGACTTGACACACTGTCCGGAGCGGACGCTGCCGGTCCATTCTACAGTCTGTTTGCGGTCTTTTAGGGCATCTTTTCAGTGCTTTGTTCAGACTGGACCTCTCCTTTCGGCAGTCTGTTTGCAGTCTTTTAGGGCATCTTTTCAGTGCTTTGTTCAGACTGGACCTCTCCTTTCGGCAGTCTGTTTGCGGTCTTTTAGGGCATCTTTTTAGCGCTTTGTTCAGAGTGAACACTCGCCACCTCTCCTTCCTGCAGTCTGTTTGTCCGTACGTTTTTTTTTTTTTTTTTCAACGCAATATTTTTCTTCAAGTATTACTCATTTCTGTATCCCCTGGGTGATAAATCAATGAGAATAAAGTATTGACAACCGTTAGTTTCGGAATTATTGAAAAAAAAAAAAAAAAAAAAAAAAGAAACTGATCTCTTTGCGCAGGAGATACTTTTTAGCCGTTTATCATCAGGGATAAATTTCCTCTATTCGTTGTTGTTGCCTTGATATCAACATCAGCATCAGCTACGGTAACCAGCTAAGCCATCGTCTCAAAGTGTGATCCACTCGAATTAAAAAAAATATATTAAGTCAATTTAGACTGCGGTGAATCTAAACCAGAAACAGGACCAAAAAAAAAGTGTTGTATTAAACAGACTAAGATGAATCTGAACTGTAGTGACGTGTGTTTACATATGCGCGCTCCATGCATGACGGGTAACGTTGGCGCTTACTGAGTCAGGAGGCGAGCTTACTGTATATAGGTATCCGTCCCCCTCCCTCCGTGAGAAACTCGGGCTCGTAAGCGCACGCTGATGAACAATGTACCTTGTCGACTGATTCCCCATTGTCCGGACAGGACTCTCTCTCTCTCTCTCTCTCTGTCTGTCTGTCTGTCTCTCTCTCCTCTCTCTCTCTCTCGCTCTCTCTCTCTCTCCTCTCTCTCTCTCTCTCTCTCTGCGGTGGTGATTGTTTTTTAAGATCTCTGTGTGGTCGACTTAGTTGTAGTAAATGAAGCTGAAATCGACATACATTTTGTATCGTAGCGCCTTGCATTTCATGCACTGCCGAAAGACGTGGCAACGAGTTGGATTTTTTTTCTTGGTTACTACAGGGTGTTTGAATAAATTGCCCAAACGGCACATGCTGCATGCAGGATGTAGGCAAACAATTATGTTGACTGAAGGAGACGTATACTTAAAGAAAAAAAAATGAGGAAAAGAAAAGAAAAGAAAAAGGCATTGCAGGCTATTTGACACACGGAGTTCAAAGACGGGTAAAACGAGAAAAGATTATGCTAGCTGTACGGTGTATACAAATCACAGGCGTGTACTTAGGCAAACATTAGGAAAAGTAGGCGTTGACTAAAGAAAAAAAATAAGAAAAACCAAAGAAATTTCAATAGGCTATTTAAACAAACTAAAAGTTCAAAAGCAGGTAAAAAAAAAAAGAAATGCTAGCTGTACGGTGTATACAAATCACAGCAGTAATGTAGAGAAACCGTACAAACAAACGAAACATGTCGTAAAAAGTAGGGGTTGAAAATACAACACAAATGAATGATTTTCTGTTTCAAACATGTCGAGAACAGTAAGGTTGACTAAGCGGACGTACAAGTACAAAGTAACAAACCAAATAAGAAAAAGTAGTGAAAGGCTGAACAAAATTGAACGATACATAAGGTAAACAAACAAACTACAACAAACAACAACCTTGAAAACTAGAGGGGTCATAAACAACACCAAATGAAGTTTTCTTTTAAGAGAACGGTTGAGTGGCCGGACGTACAGACCACGTGACCTATTGTAAAAAGTAACAAACAATAAAGAACTGAGCGGACGTACAAACATCCATTGTAAAAGAGAAACATGAACGAGGGAACAAAATTGGGGGGGGATTGGGGGGGGGGGGGGGGGGGCTGGCTGGGGGGAGACGAACGGCTGAACACAACGCAATTTTTTTTTTTAAAGAACGAAAACTGCGCCCAACTAACGGATTTACATTTAATTCTTTTTAAAAGAAAAGAAAAAAAAGAAGAAGGGGAACGTAGGGAAAAGAAAAGGTGGGAAGGTTCAGGCGCTTTAAAGAAACATTCTGTGGAATTGGGGAACAAGTATTCTGACTGAACAACCCACGTCTCGCCTCAGGACCTGGAACTCTTGGGGGGGGGGGTGGTGGTGGGGGGGGGGGGGTGGAAGCTGTTAGAACGATTGCCTCCTTCAAGCATCTTCAGTTCTCCTTTGATGTCCCTGGACACATTCTTCCTTCTTCTTCTTCTTCCCCCCTGGTCCTTCCCCCCCCCCCCCCCCCCCCCCCCCCCCCCCCCCCCCCCCCCTCATCATCTCCTAACTATGATCAAGTTTGCGTTCCTGTGTTTCTTCTATGTCACTCTCTTGTCTTTTCTTCTTCTTCTACATCATCATGACTCCCCCACCCACCCCCCCCCCCATCCCCCCTTGTCTACTTTCAACTTCTCATCTCCACTATGATCAACATTGCCTTCTGTTTTCTTCTATGTCACTGTTGTCTCTTTCTTCTCTACATCATCATGACCGTCTTTTCCTTGTGTGTGTGTGTTTTTTTTTTAATAACGAGTGTCATAATACTAACATTTGAAAAAAAAAAAATTTTGGTGCACTCAGTTTGGATTTCTTTTCTTAGTTTGATCTATGTTGTTACTATCCTACCTTTCCTTGACCCATCATCACCATCAGGATTACCATTTCGTCGTCGCCGTTGGAATCATTTTCATCATCTTCGTCATTGTCATCTTCGTGTCGTCACCGTGATCATCATATCATCTTTGATATGCCCTCTGTTCCTCATTCTCCTCCTTCCCCTTTCTACTTTTGTTCGATAATAATAGTAATGATTATCATTGTTATTGTCTTTTTTATTATGATTATTGTCATTATTACTAATATTATCACTATTGTTATCGTTGTTCTTGAGGTTAAAATTGTTGTTTGTGTCCTTGCTTGTTTCTTTGCTGTCCTACACTTTTCGTCGTTCATATCGCCATCACAGTTGAACATCATTGTCTTTACTATCCCCCCTTTTCACTGTCTTCCTCTTCCTCTTCATTCCATTCTTATTATCATAAACAACAACAAAGTAGTTTTACTATTGTATTGTTGTTGTTGTTGCTGTTCTTAATGTTGTTGTTCCTGTTCTTTGTTTACTGTCTTTCTACTGCTGCTGCCTCTCGTGTGTCATCATCAGCATCAACATCATCGAGTTCTCCTTCAAATCAATCATCTCTACTACCACCCTTTTTTTTTTTCGTTTCCCTCTTTCTCCACGTTTTGTAATCACCCTTACATTAGGCAAAAAAAAAAAAAAATGTGGTTAGCGATAACACGGGTTAAAAAAACTAAGTGGGTGAGGGGGTAGGGGGTGGTGGGTGGTAGACCGGCTCGATTGGTTCCCCTTTCACGCACAGTAATGGGCACTTCATTTGTATGTCTGCTTCTTTACCCTGAGTCAAACCAGGATTCCCACCAGCGAAAAGCAAACTCCCACTCTCCCCCCCACCTCCTTCCCCTTCACGCTTTCCCCCCCAACTGCCCCCCCCCCCCCCCCCCCCCCCCCCCCCCCCCCCCCCCCCCCCCCCCCCCCCCCCCCCCCCCCCCCCCCCCCCCCCCCCCCCCCCTAAAAAAAAAAAAAAAAACAATAAGAAGTAGAGCAAAAACCACAACAACCTGAAACTTGCGTTCCATATTGTGCAGTCAATAGGGCGAAAATCTGAGTATGATGTCTAATCATGACAGGACCACTTGTTCGTTGGACATTTGTCAGTGTTTTTCTGTCGTTAACTTCTTGCCGTTGAGGGCGGACAACATGGCGACGGCTGTCTTTCTCGCGATGAAGTGAACACGACGAGGGCAAGTGACGTTAGTACTGTCTGATGGAGTGCCCAAAACATGACTTGCGCTTCGCGGATTTCAGTGATTTTTGGTTTTAGTTTGAATGCTGTTTTCGTGCTTTTTTCTTTTTCCCTTTTCAGTTTTTTTTTTCCCCCTTCCCTTTTCAGTTCCGTAAATTCATGGAAAAGTGGTCGGCCCTGCAAACACACACAGAGGTTATATTCACATGGTGTGCGTGCACCAGACACGCCATGTTTCGCCGGTTCAGCTATTTGAAATCGCACGAAAATAACACCTTCCTCCCCCCCCCCCCCCCCCCCCCCCCCCCCCCCCCCCCCCCCCCCCCCCTCCTCTTCCGCCTCCTTCCAGGTTTCCATTGCTTACCGTTGATCGGGTGGTAGCAGCTGTTTCCTATTAATATCTTCAATTTTCTTTGTTGTTGTTGTTGTTGTTGTTTGTTACATTTCTTTTCATTTTCTCTCCTTTTTTCTTTTTTTTTTTTTTTTTTTTTCTTTTTTTTTTTTTTTTTTTTTTCTTCCTTTTTTTTCAATCGTCGAGATAAAAACGTTTCGGGTCAGCAGAAAAAAAAGGTAGATTCGGTCGAGTTACTTTAACCACAGGGTTTTTTTCTTTGCTTCTTTAAAAAAAAAAAAAAAAAAAAAAAAACAAAACAACAACAACCTAATGATTGTTATCATTATTACTGTTATTTTTTTGATGGTCTGTTCTTGTCCATACGTTGTTCTTCTAGGTTTGTTTGCCTTCATCATTCCGCTGCTCCTCTTCGCTCTTCGTGTGGTCGTCAGCATCAACATCAGTATCTTTCACAGACTTTCTTCCTTCATCCCCCTCCCCATCACCGTTCTAACGTTTCGAGACTGCTGTTATCGCTGTTGTTGTGAATAATATTGTTGTTGTTTTTTTGTTTAATACCAGTCGTTGTGCTATTTTAGATCTCTCTCTCTCTCTCTCTCTCTCTCTCTCTCTCTCTCTCTCTCTCTCTCTCTCTCTTCTTTTTCTTTTTTAACTGGGTTGACTGTGTAGAGTTGTTCCTTCTTTTTATCTTTCACCGGCAAAAATTGTCAATTTATTTTTTGTTAGCAGATGATGATTTGTGAGTTCTTCGCTAAAAGGTACATGTGAATATCTTGATTACAAACAAAATAAAATGATGGTACATTGATTTACAGCTGTGCACCGACTCTTGATTGGTTTCCGTGTGTGCGCGTGTGGAGGAGTGTTGGGGGGTTTGGAGGGTGGGGGGGGGGGGGTGGGGTGGGGGGATGGGGGGATTTATGTCTGTGTCCCCGAGTGTCTGTCAGTCCACTTACCTATTTTCGTGTCTGTAACTGTATCTGTCCTTGCTGCTAACAGTCCTCCTCCCTTCCCTCTGTCTGTCCGTCAGTCTGTCTGTCTGTCTGTCTCTCTCTCTCTGTCTCTCTCTCTCTCTCTCTCTCTCTCTCTCTCTCTGTCTCTCTCTCTCTCTTTCACCGACCCTGCTGTGTGTGCGTGCGAGCGTGCGCGTGCGCGTGTGTTAGTGCGTTTCTCACCGTCCCTGCTGTGTGTGTGTGTGTGTGCGCGCGTGTGCGTGTGTGTGTAAGCGCACGCGCTCGCGACCGTGCGCATGTGTATGCAGGGGCGATTATTCATCGAGAGTAAAGTTTGTATTTAATTGCTGCATCATCGACTGTGTGCTCTTCTGTCTCAATTGTTCAGCCTACAGATATTCACAGCTGGGCGCCATGACATTATCAGGACTGTGTGCTCTTCTGTCTCAATTGCTCAGCCGACAGATATTCACAGGTAAGTTATCAGGACCGTTCAAGTTCTGACTGAGAAGTCCAGATGTCGGGACGTTTTTACGTCGGCCGATTGTGTTCATTTGAAGAAAAAAAAACAAACAAACAAAAAACAATAACAACAACAAAAAAAACCAAGAGCAAGATAGAGAAGGAATGAATGATTGTTTCTTCATATAGGCCTCAGCCCCTCATGAAAGGGTAAACGTACATATAGAACACTTCATCATGCAATACACGGCTACGGGCAGGCAGGCACATCATACAAAACTATGAAGCAGATATTTCTTTATATGTAAAAGACTTATGCAAAAACAACGATACGTTTTGTATAACATCAGGTTTAGTGCCCCCCCCCCCCCCCCCCCCCCCCCCCCCACACACACACACACACACACACCGTCGAATCACATACGATAATAATGATGATAATACTTATGCCGGTAAATAAATAAATGAACAAGTGAATGGAAAACAAATGCTGGATTGAATACAGGAATAGGTACATGATTTTAATTTTTGTATTATTGATGTTATTATATTATTATTGTCATTACAGTAACTCAGCCTTTTAAAAAAACACCAGACCTTTTCAGAGGATCTGTGGATCTTTAGATAAAAGAAGGTCTATCCTGAAAATAAACAGGACGGCAGTAAACAATTTGATTACATCCCTAACATGATAACTAATCTGTTGAAACAAAAGCAAGATAGGCGGCGCTGATGACGTCAGGCATTCCCCCTAGTTTAGTGCGCCCAGATAAAAAAATCAGTGGAACGAAAGATTAACTGTGTAACAGAAATACAACAGTTTACATGAAAAAGACCGTGTGTCTGTGTCCAGTGCCACAAAAAATACAGGAATGCTAATTTGGCAGTGTGTATGCACAGTGTGTGTGTGCGTGTGTGCGTGTGTGTGTGTGTGTGTGTGTGTGTATCTCCATCAAGCATCATCTGTTTGGCTTGTCCTAAAGCGGTACGTTTTTGCCCCGGTGCGTTCATGTGGGTTTTCACCAATCCGGGTATTCTCATACCGATTTGGGATCGCGGCTGGGTTTAGGTTGTGTCGGCGACTACTATCTTCCTCCCACACCCACACCGACCCTCCTCCAGTCCATCCAGGAATGATTTTTTTTTTTTTACTTCTGACAAGACCTCTTTATAACACTATTGTTTAACTTGCATTAAAGTGGATGGCTCGGACAATACGGGGCGTTATGTGATCACCAAGCTACGTCATTTGGCAGAATATCTACCTCAGCCGTGACGGTGTCCATGTGTGTCAATCAGTGTTTTTGCCCTCTCTCTCAAGACCAGGTCAAAACCACAGAACCGCTTTGAAAGAAACTTGGTGTGAATAGGGACCAATGGACAGATCCAGAGGGGAAAAAATCACTTTATTAAAAATCGCAAAACAGGGCAATTAGTGACATTTTTTTGTTGTTGGTCAAAACTTGTCCAGAAATAATTAATGAATGTTATCAAACAAATAAACAAACAAAAATCAGGATTAACAGATGTATGGATATCTATGAACTTTTAAGACTTCGTGCGAATCCAAATGACCGCCCCGATCCGGTGAGCAAGGGACTGTTCGATCGTGACGGATGTTTGCGCTCTCCCCCAAGTGGCGTTTTTCTTCTTCTTTTAAGGTGTGTCCCCTAAACCCTCCATTTGCCCCCACATCTTTTTTTATTTTTTTTTTTTTACTTTTAGGTTGGATGTCCGTCTTGTTATTTAAAAAAGATCATCTAACTTTTTTTCTCTCCTCGACTCTCATGCACAGCGCGCCATAATGTGTATTCCACTACCGATGGAACATTCCTATGCAGACTTTAATGATTATTCATCAGACACAAGGCGTCTAAGTTGATTTTTTTGTGTTAAGGTTTGGTGTGCTGATATTCTCATTCTGCTATATTCATTGCCTATGACGATATATAGAAAAAAAACCCCAATGAAACCGACAAAATGGCTATTTCAAATTTACGAGAATAAACCGGACGGCCTCTTTGAGAGGGAGAGAGAGAGGGAGAGAGAGAGAGAGAGAGAGAGAGAGACAGACAGACAGACAGACAGACAGATAGAGAATGCTGCTGTTCGATTTAAATCATCAGATACAGATATTCGGTTTTACAGCAATCCAGTAGTCTTTAAAGTCATTTTAAAAACATTTCCTGTCATAGTCGTTGGGAAAATGTGGATCAGTATCTTCAAAAAGACGGAGTCGGCGATTCCATTGCAGCTGACTTTTGAAAGCGAGTTTGCAATAGGAAACTGTCAAAAATGAGGGTAGGCTAGAACAAAATGCCTGTGTCTCTTACGCACTCTGGTTTCTTTCACTATATCAAAACTCGCTTCAAATCACCTATCTTCCATAGTAAGTAGGGTATATAATGTTTGCGTGATTTCGTCTTAATTGAGTTATAAATATAAATAACAGTATAACAGACAACTGTGTATTATGGTTTAGCTTGCTAAACATGTGAAGTGTACGTGGATGAAAATTTGAGTGCGTGTTAGTCATAGTGTAATTTTGTGAAGAGACGTATGCACGCTTCTTAAAGGTGCGTTTAAGAAACTGTCCGATATAATTATCATTATTACTATGGTCATTTTTGTTATCATTATTATCGTCATCGTCATCATCATTATCATTATAATAATAATAATAATAGTTATCATTATTATTGATATTAATATTATTATCATTATTATTATTATTTTCATTGTTGCTGTTCTTCTTATATTATTGTTATCATTAAGATCTACGTCTTACATAAAACGCCATTAATGGCAGCAAAAAAACTAAAAATAAATAAATTAATAAATAAAAGGGGAAGATCAGATAAGCTGTTTTAAGACAACACTGAAGTTGGTGCTATTTTTCTCAGGGAAAGAAGTTAGTTTTGACGGAGGGCTGGGGTGCCAATACAAAGAAAACGTTATTTAGAAGAAAAACAATCTGGGCAATCTAATTGTATACACAGAAAGGAAAAACTTCGCTTTTTTTCCCCTCACATTTTGGATTTAACATAAATACGAATTCAAAATTTTGAATTTTTCTGCCTCTTAATGTGTGTATGTGCGTGTGTGTGTGTGTGTGTGCGTGTGTGCGTGTGCGTGTGTGTGTGTGTGTGTGCGCGCGCGCGCGCGCAAGCGCGCGCGAAATACTGACGGTTGACAGAATAAATTGTAACATATCATGTATATCGCTTCTTGATCTATATCTTGATATTATTCGCAAGGCCTGCGGAGTAGAATGAGGTGTCGAATACAGCAAGACTGTGCTGTGTTACCCCTTCCGTAGTGTCTATTTCCAGTAATGATATTCTGACAATGACGGGTAGTTTTGCTCTGGCAGACCGCCATCAGCTGGCACTGGCAAGCTCACATACCTGCACGCAGATACGTGCACAAATAAACGCAGTCAGATTAATTGGTGAAAATTACGGACGTTGGGGGCTAACCTTCAAGTTTTTGCTTTGTGTTGTCGGATCTGAAGGGGAGAGAAAATATCAGCTGGGTATCTACAGTGACAAGACCCATCATTTTCTGCACCAATCAGAGAACGCTACTATTTATAGCGTAAGGGGGGAAAAAGTAATGTCGACACATATGCGATCAGAAGAACAATCATTTCTGAACTCTGGCCTTTACATTCAACATTGGACTGGTTGCTTGTGTTGAAGATTAAATGTGTATTCAGTTGAGAAAATGCTTGTTTAAATAAACCATGTGTAAGTTTCATCTATATTGTGTGTGTGTGTGTGTGTGTGTGTGTGTGTGTGTGTGTGTGTGTGTGACTCTGTGTGTGTGTGACTCTGTGTGTGTGTGTGTGTGTGGGTGGGTGTTGGGGTGGGGGAGGTGTGTTACGTTATTCGCTGAATTCTGTAAACAATCTTCCGATTGATTCCTGATAAGACCGTTGTCCTGTCCTCAGCGGATGCGATCAGTTCAATTCAGCTGATGTGGTTCACAACTCAGCTGAGAACAAGGGGCTATGTAAGAGCTGCCATTTCGTCAAAGTCAGTTTGTCACACGATTGTTAATAACCGACAAACAAACATACCTCAGCAAAAAGAAATGTAAACCAGATTATTTTTCAAGAACACACAGAAATGTGCTTCCCCGGTATCAGATGACAATTTTTACTCTCATTCAAGAACTGAAAAATGATATTAGGCGGGACATCTCTGTGCACGGTTTTCGTGGCGTTTGCTGTGAAGTGTTGTATCAGACATCGTGTAAGTTCCAACACTGTACAGACAACATGTTGTACAGTGAGTGGTAGGGAAACTAGTCAAAAAGGCATTGATCTTTTTGTAAAGATGTGGACACGAAGTCGGTCGGTGTCTGCCTTTTCCCGTTTGGAGTTCGCAAGTGCACAGTGAAGGCACACATCATTCCGTGGTGTTTTGATTGGCCCCTTGGTGATTGGCTGTTTGCCCACCACAATCCACACATGACTGTGTCAAATTGTCAAACTTGAAGCACAGACACGTGGTTCACGCGAACACGAAGGCTACGTACAGATTGCTCACTGAACCGCGAAGAAGAAGAAGAAGCAGCCGTGGCAATCTGTGTTTGCTGTGGCGGATTGAAATGGGTGACACACAATAGGCGAGACGCTGGTGCTGTCCACTGTCATTCTTTAATTTTTGTCACCCGACCTCGTAACGTATGGGGTCATTTCGCGCGCGCGAGCGGAGAGCACACAAACACACACGCACACACACACACTCACACACGCGCGCGCGCTCATGCACGTGCACACACACACGCACGCACGCATGCATGCACACACACACACACACACACACACACACAGAGCAGTCACTGACAAAATAAGTTTTGAGACATTGATGAACATGTTTTACGGACACTTGCATGCTACGTAGACTGCATGAACTGGATAGTGTGTGTGTGAACCAGAAAACAGTTGGAGAGAGAGAGAGAGAGAGAGAGAGAGAGAGAGAGAGAGCGCACAGTAACTTGAAACCGTGACGCACGTGCTCTACGCACATCATCTTCGACAATCACGAATCACATGGATGCTACGTTCGATACGTGGATTGCCATGGTCGGTGTGAGCAGTGAAGAAAACACCTTGGTTGGCTGGATGCAGTTCATGTTCGAGGACAGCTGTGGCTGAAAGCTGAAATCTCTTGCGTCACAGCATTATTACCCAGTGATATAGAAGACGTGGGTGGCTGCAGACATGTTGAAGAGATCTTGTCTCTCTGTATTGGGTTCCGAAAGCAGTGCATCATCTGTTGAACGTGTTTACAACGCGTGGGCGAGCCGATCAATCACTTGATGTTAGTGGGTTTCTGTGCGGTTTGGGACGCCTCAAGTTTCAGCCTGGGTGGATGTGGTTGGTCTGTGCTGACTGTGGGATAATGTTAATGAAAAGAAAGAGAGCAAAGGAAAAGAGGTTGTGTGCATCCAGTCATGGAATCACTGCTCCGCTGGAAGATACCGCCTGACTGACGAGGTAAGGAGTTATACTGTTAAGAGATGACGGGACCAGGGAGATAAGGGGAGAGGGCGGATGGGGCGAGGAGGGGGGGGGGGGGGGGTGAGGGGGAAGGGGCACTATTCCCCCCCCCCTCTTTCTTGAATTTTTTCAAGGGGGCGGAGAAGACTTGCCTCCTCTTCCCTTCACCCCACCGCCCCCAATAATTGAAACAAAGCAAAAAAGGGAGGTGGCATGGGTTATAGTAACACAACCCCCAGCCCCACCCCCAGCCCCTCCCCACCACATTTACAGGAATTTTGAAAATGAGAGAAACTTCCTTTCCTTTCAAAATGAGAAATCAGGAGTTCAATGCTTGCCCCCTCCCCTCCGCCTTGCTTTTGCAAGAAATTGGGGTCACCCAATGCAAATTTGGAAAATGAATCCTGCCCGCCACCCCCCACCCCCCCCCCCCCCCCCCCCCCCCCCCCCCCCCCCCCCCCCCCCCCTGACGCCACTGACCTTTATTACTTGACACTAACGTCCCTTCAAAAAAAAAACATTTTTTTTTTTTGTTATGCGGCAACCAATGATGGAATCTCACACACAGCAGTGTGTAATCCAGCCTGTGTCAACTGGTAGTGCGCACGGGGGGTCTTGGTGACCTCGTTACCGCGGGATAAAAAGTGCAAAGTTGCGTTAACTGCCTGTTTTGCATCAAGCTTGCTGGCGACACAAGATGTGTAAAAAAATGAAAAATTTTTTTTTTTTTCCCGTGCAAGAGCAGTCTCTCTCAAGTGAGTTTTATGCCCCCCTTTTTTTGGCTGTTTAAGCGCGGGGTTGGTTACTGTCAGCCTTTTTTTCTCACCATGCCACCACGAAGAAAACTTAGCACCTTTGACAAACCAGGGCGATTGCGTGGATACAAGATGGCATTGCAAAGGCTGAAGTGTGGGCGCGCGACGACTTGGTGTGCATCATTCAGTTATTGTTAGACTGAATCAGCGTTTTAGGGCGACCAACAGCGTTGAAGAGAGGCCACGGTCAGGTCGGCCTAGGCAGGACAGACTACTCCCAGAGAAGATCGTTTCATCGAGAGAGGCAGGCCCTATTGCAGCGGGATACCACTTCCACCAGCATCCAAAGGCAGCTTCGTATGGCAAATAACACCATCCTCAGCCGTCAAGCCATACGAAACCGTCTTCACCACTTCGGCCCTCAGATCACGTCCCCCAGCTGTTCGACCACGACTGCTAGCAGCCCATAGGCTGGCTCGCCGAGCTTTCTGCCATCGTCATGTGAGATGGAACCAACAACAGTGGTCCCAGGTCCTCTTTTCAGATGAGTCGCGGTTTAGTCTTGAACACAATGACGGCCGAACTAGAGTTTTGGAGGCGTGTTGGTGAACGTTACATTGATGCAGCTGTTCGCCAGACCAGGGCTTTTTGGGGGAGGATCTGTTATGGTATGGGGTGCCTTCAGCCTCCACCACAAGACACCACTCTACCATATTGATGGAAACCTCACAGGCATCCGCTATCGGGATGAAATCCTGGCGCCTTTCGTTGTTCCGACCATGCAACGGATAGGACCCATGGCAGTCTTCCAAGACGACAATGCTCGGCCACATAGGGCCCGGGTGGCCGAAAACTTCATTGTGCAGGCCGGCATCAACAGGATGATCTTCCCGGCGTATATAGTCCCGACCTCAATCCCATCGAGCATATGTGGGATGAGTTGGGGAGACGTGTGAAGGAGAACCATCCACCTCCAGAGACCGCCAGGATCTCTTCCAAATGCTGCAACTGGAATGGCAGAGAATCCCTCAGAGGGTCATCAGAACACTGGTCAACTCGATGAGGAGTCGCTGCGTGGAATGTCTCGCCAATGGCGGTGGCCACACCCACTATTGAAATGATTTTGTGAACTGAACAGATTTTGCGAACTTTGATTTCGACCCATCCTCTGTTTAATTGTCTGTAAATCAACAACCGTTCATTCGATCCCAATGAAATTCAATGTACGTTGGAACAAGATAATGAATAAATCTGTTCCCAATTTCAAAATCGTGGCTTTTATATTTTGGAAATTGTCATCATTATTATCACTTATTTTATTAACATTATTTATTTGCGTACTTATTATTATTGCTATTATTATTGTTATTATTATTATATTATTATTATTATTAATGTTGTTGTTGTTATTAAGAGTATTCAGTAGCACCTCTCCTCGGTTGAAAACCAAACTCAAAAGCGCTTTACAATCCACGCTCTTCCTTACACAACGGGGCTGCCAACGTGGGTAGAGCTGACCGAAGAGCTGCCTGTTGGGCGGCACTACATTCAGTCATTTCCTGCATCACTCAGTCTGTCTGTCGGTCAGGTTACTCTTTCGTTCTTTCATTCTTTTGGCGCATGCTGTGCGTCAAATGGTCAAACTGACCTTCTCTACCGAAAGTTGGCGTTGGGATTTTTACATGCGTGCAAGATGTTGCGCTTGGGTTTGTGTCCCCTTACTCTAAGAGCTGACCGTAAGTTAACAGCAGAGCACACTCCCTTGCGGATGTAGCCTGCTCGTTCTTTCCCACATGCGCGAGCATGGCACGTGCTGTCCGTCACACCAGTTCCAGCTGCTGGCGCTCGCCTTCAGGAAAATGTAAATGCTCTGGAAGATACTGTTTGTTACTGGCATGCTCTCTCTCTCTCTCTCTCTCTCTCTCTCTCTCTCTCTCTCTCTCTCTCTCTCTCTCTCTCATGGTGACCAGGGATAAAGTGGACAGAGCCCTGACCCTGTGAAGCAGACTATATACTAAGATATGTATTCGTGCGTCAGGTGGGGGAGGGGGTGCATTTACTGTGTTTGGTTACAGAAATCGTATTTTCTTTGAAACATCCTTTTTTTTTTAGGTGGATGTCACACTCAGTGCGGAAATAACGACACGTATTTGCGATTAATCGACAAAAGTGCCGAAAATAAAACGCAATATGCCCTATCTGAACTGCTGTAAAGGTACGGTTCATCTGTTAGCTTAGGGGGCCCACATGGGTTCTGAACCCATGCACAGAGTTTCGGTTTATTATCTGATACGGAAGACTTTCTGGGAAATGGAGTCAGAACCAATGTAACCTCCGTGGGAAAAATCCCAGGGATCCGAAACGTCCCGTCGGCGAATTGAACCTGCAACCCCAAGATCGCCAGGATCACGACTCGGCCGCTCTCTAACTGAACTGTTCTGGCCGTTGTGTGCCCGTCAGCAGGATTTGCGGCGTGTGTATGGGGAGGGGGGGGTGGGAGGGGCGGGGGGGGGGGGGGGGTGGGGGACTTGTGTTTACTGAAGCTTTGTCTAATTGTCCCAGTCAGCTAATCAACTTGAAGGCGGACTGCAGTCAAACGAAGCGTCCTTGATCTGCCTATGAAGTGATAGATGTTCATAGATCATTAGATATCACATCATATGGAAGTGATGTTAAGCTTCTATGCTGTCAACATTTCACAAAGCTGCATAGGAGATAACCCTTTAGATATGTACCGAGTGTTACTACCCATGGAGACAAATGAGTTTGTGTTCACAACGTAAGTGACTTGCTCTCAGAATTAAAAAAGAAAAGAAAAAAAAAAACAAACAAAACAAAACGACACAAAAACATAAAATGAAACTGAAAGTAAAGGCCTACATACCGAGACTTTTTTCCATCCACGATACAGTTAACGCACGGGTGGTTGTTGTTGTTGTTGTTGTTGTTGTTGTTGTTGTTGTACGGATCCGGTGCGGATGTACATAATTGAAACAGGAAGCACTGGTGCCAATAGTTCTTCTCCCTTCCGTCAGAATGTTTCCTTCCGTCAGAGATCAACGCTGTCAGCGATGAATGAAGTACCCGAACACTCTTTACATTCAACAGAGCTGAAGTTCACCAGCCAAGCCCGACAGTCACAATACGGACAGAATGAACTTATCGTACGGAGAGGGTGCAGGAGAGAATATCTAGACAAAGTCATCATTTGGCTCATGCTATTAAATTCCTTAATGAACATAGGAGGTTGCAGCACTCCTTCACTTAATGAAATATTAAGAGGCTGCTGCAACACTCCTTCACTTAATGAACATGGGAGGCTGCAGCACTTCTTCACTTAATGAACATGGGAGGCTGCAGCACTTCTTCACTTAATGAACATGGGAGGCTGCAGCACTCCTTCACTTAATGAACATGGGAGGCTGCAACACTCCTTCACTTAATGAACATGGGAGGCTGCGGCAACACTCCTTCACTTAATGAACATGGGAGGCTGCAGCACTCCTTCACTTAATGAACATGGGAGGATGCGGCAACACTCCTTCACTTAATGAACATGGGAGGCTGCAGCACTCCTTCACTTTAATGAACATGGGGAGGCTGCAGCACTCCTTCACTTAATGAACATGGGAGGCTGCAGCACTCCTTCACTTTAATGAACATGGGAGGCTGCGGCAACACTCCTTCACTTAATGAACATGGGAGGCTGCAGCACTCCTTCACTTTAATGAACATGGGAGGCTGCGGCAACACTCCTTCACTTAATGAACATGGGAGGCTGCAGCACTCCTTCACTTTAATGAACATGGGAGGCTGCGGCAACACTCCTTCACTTAATGAACATGGGAATGCAGCACTCCTTCACTTAATGAACATGGGAAGCTGCAGCACTCCTTCACTTAATGAACATGGGAGGCTGCGGCAACACTCCTTCACTTTAATGAACATGGGAGGCTGCAGCACTCCTTCACTTAATGAACATGGGACGCTGCAGCACTCCTTCACTTTAATGAACATGGGAGGCTGCAGCACTCCTTCACTTTAATGAACATGGGAGGCTGCAGCACTCCTTCACTTTAATGAACATGGGAGGCTGCAGCAGCACTCCTTCACTTTAATGAACATGGGAGGCTGCAGCACTCCTTCACTTTAATGAACATGGGAGGCTGCAGCACTCCTTCACTTTAATGAACATGGGAGGCTGCAGCACTCCTTCACTTAATGAACATGGGAGGCTGCAGCACTCCTTCACTTTAATGAACATGGGAGGCTGCGGCAACACTCCTTCACTTTAATGAACATGGGAGGCTGCAGCACTCCTTCACTTAATGAACATGGGAGGCTGCAGCACTCCTTCACTTTAATGAACATGGGAGGCTGCGGGCAACACTCCTTCACTTAATGAACATGGGAGGCTGCAGCACTCCTTCACTTTAATGAACACATGGGAGGCTGCAACACTCCTTCACTTAATGAACATGGGAGGCTGCGGCAACACTCCTTCACTTTAATGAACATGGGAGGCTGCAGCACTCCTTCACTTAATGAACATGGGAGGCTGCGGCAACACTCCTTCACTTTAATGAACATGGGAGGCTGCAGCACTCCTTCACTTAATGAACATGGGAGGCTGCGGCAACACTCCTTCACTTTAATGAACATGGGAGGCTGCAGCACTCCTTCACTTAATGAACATGGGAGGCTGCGGCAACACTCCTTCACTTAATGAACATGGGAGGCTGCAGCACTCCTTCACTTAATGAACATGGGAGGCTGCAACACTCCTTCACTTTAATGAACATGGGAGGCTGCAGCACTCCTTCACTTAATGAACATGGGAGGCTGCGGCAACACTCCTTCACTTAATGAACATGGGAGGCTGCGGCAACACTCCTTCAGCAGACTCGCTTCACGGTTGACCTTTTCAGCTCGGTTGACCTTTTCATTGGGCTTCAAAACGACGTGACTGAGGGCGGAGAGAGTGAAGCAAGATTAAAAAAAGAAACGGAGTTAGCTACCGCCACAGATACAGAAAAACAGATCACAGGACAAAACACAGTGCATTTCGACCTCTTGGGTCTTCTTCGGGCGAAACAAAAACAACATTTAGGACAGTGAAAACGAAGAACGAGAAACCACTCATCTTCTCATAAGAACGCGGGGCAGGATAATATCCTCCTCCAAGACCGGATTGATTTCCCCACATCCTCCAAGTCTGGCAGATGTCCCCCACACTTGAAGGACTGGGAACCGACAGCTGGAATCGGTTAATGCGTTGTGTCTGTGTAAATAGAACAAACAAACGGGGAAATACTTTAAACTCCCGTATCTAGGTTGTTGAACATCGACATGAAGCACTAAATGGCACGGCTGGCTGGCTGGTAACCAGAGATGTCTCGACCTGCACGGTTCGTAGAGCATGGAGGACACATGCGGTGACCACAGAAACAACCGCACAGCGATGTCTCGGTTCTCTGACGCCAGAAAACGAAGAAAACACCAAAATGTATGTGGGTGCATTTCCCACAGCAATGGCGGTATCCAGCTCACAATTATAGAGGACCAGCCCAAGCCAGCGATTTTTTCTGTTTTTTTGTTTTTTTTCTTGATTTATACCTAACTTTTAGTTATGAATGTTGTTGTTTATTTCTTTTTCTTGTTGTTTGATTTCTTTTTAAGTATGTGTGTGTGTGTGTGTGTGTGTGTGTGTGTGTGTGTGTGTGTGTGTGTGTGTGTGTGTGTGTGTGTGTTTTCTCTCTCTCTCTCTTTGTGCGTGGAATAACAATAAAAACAAATAAAAATGTAAAAAAAAAATGTACGTGGGTGCATTTCCCACAGCAATGGCGGTATCCAACTCAAAGTTGTAGAGGACCAGCCCAAGCCAGCATCTTGGGGAGAACGGCCACATCAGCCTGTGCAGGGGATTGTCAAACTCGGCTGAACTGTCACATGAAACAAGATAACCTCTTTTTTTTCTTAACAATCTTCCCCACTTGAAAGAGAGGTTCTCTGCTGAAATGCTCAAGAAGAATGATTAATAATTCGATTGATTATCTAACGGAAAACAGCCGCCGTGCGAGGATGTATTTGGCTAAAATGCAATAGAAGAGTGATTAACATCACCATTGATCATTCAACAGTAAACAGCCGCCGTGGCGTAGTGGTCAGCGTCGAGGGTTTGAAACCATGCTCTACTCCACCGACTCATACCCAGAGCTGAATTTTTCTTAAGGGCTTAGTTCGGAAGACTGGGACCACACAACTGAGAGCCATCCACTGAGATGGTCGCATTTCCCGATCAGCACTTCAGGTGTTTGTATTTCTCGGGCCTGATACACATTGTTTAAAATGATGCATACTTTTGGTTTCAAAAGTTGGTTGACTGCATGCGGAAACTTAGAGACAAGACAGAATAACTGAGAACCCAACGCGTTTCGACTTGTTTGGCCTTCTCCAAGGAAGACAAATAGCATTCCAGACAATCAAAACGAAGGGCGAGCAGACAGTCGCTTATCTCTCCGAACTGGATGC
>JADBJO010006924.1:135000-137500 GCA_016801955.1 Conus betulinus
CATGTGTTTGAAATGATTATGTTTCGCAATGATGACTGTTAAAGTTAATATGGCACTGCTTTTTCTGCAGTCAGAGAAAACATCTCTTCCCCCTCGGTGTCTCTCTGTTTCTCGTTCGTGTCTCTTCTCTCTCGACCCTCTCTCTTCTCTCATCTCTCTCTCTCCTCCCTCTCTCGCCTCGCTACCCCTCCTCTCTCTCTTCTCTCTCTCGCTCCTCCTCCCTCCTCCTCCTCCTCCCTCCTTCTTCTTCTTCTTCTTCTTCTTCTTCTTCGCACGCTCGCGCCGCTTGTGGGTGTGTGTGTGGGTGTGGTGTGTGTGTGTGTGTGTGTGTGTGTTTGTGTGTTCTTCCTCTCCTTGCCTCGACGGAAGGTGGTTTTGTAATATCGAGGGTTGTATGTATAATTATAAACACGTGTACTTTTGAATGCGTAGTATAAAGAATATGTATGAGAACTGTTTTTCTCCTTTACATAAAGTCCGCACTGTCTGCAGTAACCCTTCATAGTAACACGAAATAAAGATAACTGATAACTTTTGTAGGAAACAGATAACGGATTTGCTCCCCGGACCGTATTCTGTCTTTCCACCAAGGGTCTTTGAAATCAGTTTTGTGTAGTTGCTTAATCGTTTTGACCAGTTGGACGAACATACAACAAACAAACAAGCAAGCAGACAAAACAGATATATATATTATATACAAAAAAGTACACATCTTTTATACATACATATTCACACTACCTTCATTAATAAAAAAGTACACTTTTTCATACATACATATTAAAACCACCTTCATGTCATTGCTATGCAACATTCATGGACACAGATCGCATGCACTTCTGTCTGAAGTGTTCCTATACCTCAAAGTAAGCCAACACTGGCTCACAGTCGTATTCTAACGCATGTCATCCGACAAGTGTTTTGTTGGTTGTTCGATTAGCACGACTCTCCGCACAGAATTCGAAATTGTTTTTTTACGCCCTGCGCGGCCGGATCTGTGTTTGAAATTTTCGTACGATTTGTTACAGGATCCATTTCTAGTCTGCAGCAGACAACGGGAGGGCCCTATTGGTGTCTCATCGATAGCAAACACGAAGGAAGACCGTTTTGTACCTACGGTTCAAAATCGATAAAAATCGAGATATTATAAAGATAACTGTAGGAAACAGATAACGGATTTGCTCCCGGACCGTATTCTGTCTTTCCACCAAGGGTCTTTGAAATCAGTTTGTGTATGCTTTAATCGTGTTTGACAGTGGGGACGAACATACAAAAAACAAAAAAGCAAGCAGACAAAACAGATATATATATATATACAAAAAGTACACATCTTTTATACATACATATTTCACACTACCTTCATTAATAAAAAGTACACTTTTTTCATACAATACATATTAAAACCCACCTTCAGTGTCATTGCCTATGCAACATTCATGGACACAGATCGCATGCACTTCCCTGTCTGAAGTGTTCCTATACCTCAAGTAAGCCAACACTGCTCACAGTCGTAGTCTAAACGCATGTCATCCGACAAGTGTTTTGTTGGTTGTTCGAATTAGCAGACTCTCCGCACCAGAATTCGACATTTGCGCGGCCGGATCTGTGTTGAAATTTCGTACGATTTTTGTACAGGATCCCATTTCTAGTCTGCAAGCAGACAAACGGGAGGGCCCTATTGGTGTCTCATCGATAGAACACCGAAGGAAGGAGACCGTTTTTGTACCGGTTCACAAAATCGGAAAGGGACGCAGTGTTTGTGTATCCGGTACGTAATACGGTTGGGATGCTTGCGTCTTGAAATGTTTCCAATGAATATCCTGCGCGCAGGCGAAGACTGAGAAGCATTGAAGGTATTGTTTTCATTGTCTGTCTTTTTCTGTTCCCCCCCCCTTCCTCTCTCTCTCTCCCTCTGCTCTCTCTCTCTCTCTCTCTGTCTCTCTGTCTCTCTGACAGCAGACAATCTCTCTCTCTCTCTGTCTGTCTGTCTGTCTGTCTGTCTGTTCTGTACCATCGGTCTGTCTGTCTCTGTCTGTCTGTCTGTCTTCTCTGTCTGTCTCTGTCTGTCTGTCTCTCTATCTCTTTCTCTATCTCTCCAGTGATGTCTCTCTCTCTCTCTCTTCCAGTGTAATGTGTGGTGTCTGTTTGCGTTCTAAGCAGTCCCTGTGTGTGTTTCATGCGTGTGTGTGTGTGTGTGTGTGTGTGTTGTGTGTGTTGTGTTCGTGGCGTGTGTGTGCGCGCGTGCATGCGTGCGCGCGCGCGCACGTGTGTGCTCGGTGTGTGTGTGTGTGTTGTGTCGTGGTGTGTTTGTGTGCTGTGTGTTTGTTTGTTGCATTGAGGGGGGTGCGTTTGCTGCAGACAATCTGTTGTAAGATATTTTATTC
Source organism: Conus betulinus (assembly GCA_016801955.1). Taxonomy (NCBI): domain Eukaryota; kingdom Metazoa; phylum Mollusca; class Gastropoda; order Neogastropoda; family Conidae; genus Conus; species Conus betulinus. The sequence goes on from JADBJO010006924.1 coordinate 137,382, forward strand.
TTCGTCTGGTGTTGCTTACAGGTATTTAACGAATAGAAATAAGCAGCAATTCATTGATTTCTTTATTCTTTTGTTCTTTGGTAACATACAACTGATCGATTCTTTCAATTCGAAAACAA
>JADBJO010006924.1:147500-152067 GCA_016801955.1 Conus betulinus
TATTGCGCCCAGCACGCGTGTCGTGTGTTGCCCCCTGTGTGTGGTGTGTGCTGTTGTGTGCGCGCGTTGTATTCAGAGTGCTTCGCGCGCGCCCCGTAGTAGATCGGCCTGGTCGAGTGAACTACGTGGTTGTCCGTCCTTTGTCGCTAGGAATGATAGCCACACACAGCTGCTTCTGAGCTGGACAATTGTTCTGCGCAGAGACAGCGAGGGTCCGTCCCAGTGCACTTCCCACACACCGGCGATGCGGAACCTGAGTCCCCCTCTCTGTGTTGGTCCTCGCTGCCCCCCGCAGTACCGCCACCTCGACGTTGTCAGTCATGGCTTCGCAGACATTCTTGGGTACTGGCTCCAAGCCCCGGATCTACCTACTCACGCTCTTCGCTGCTCTTATAAGGCCACAAGACGTTATACACACCCACCCCCAATCACCAACATTCAACCCCAAACACAGAGAGAGATGAGATGATATTTTGAGGGGAGGAGAGAGAGAGAGCTATTGATGAAGAGAGAGAGATGAGATGAGGAGTCTCTTCGCCTCACGACCGACCATTTGCACTGCACACAAACCAGGAAATTCTCCGGAGAGTAGCCGTGCACAGCAGAAGCAGACGTGACAAGAACGCTCGTTAGGCTGTCGTGCGCAATTCGGTGGCACAAGACGGAGCATTTCTTTAAATAGAAAACCAAAAATTCCAAAAAAATTAGTCAGTAACAGTGTCTAACAAGGCAACGAGGGGAAGAAACAAATTCAAACGTAGCACCCTAATTATTTTAATTAACACCGACGCTTTCATGACCCATATTAGGTTCTTATTCGGGCAGAGGAAAAAACAAATTCGGGGAACCATTGTGAAAAACGAGGGAATAGACTAAAGAGGTCGTAAAACGACGGTAGTGTGTCGTCTTTGCTATATGAGATTCTTTGTCATTGTTGTTTTTGGACGGCTTCGCTCAGTAATTCCCTTTTTAAAATCGGGGTTCATTCCACCTGCAGTCACTTATTTTATCATTTTGATAAAATTTTTTTTAGAACTATTTTAAAAAAAGTGACATCGTATTACCTTTTGTTCACCTGGTTTTTTTTTTTACGTGTCCTACCCCGTAACTGAAGTTTTTCCTTTTTTTCATGGTTTGTTTTGTGTTTTTTGTTTTGTTGACTTTAGGAATTGTTACTGCTGACTGGAACAGCTTGTATGGTGTGACCTATCGCCGCCCCCCCAAACCCCAACACCCCATCCCAACTCCTGACCCCTGACTCTAACGTGAGAAGAATTGACAGAACCACATGTTAGTAGACAGGTGTCATACACGCCAGTGTCCCTTGTATATACATGCGCGCACGTGTCACCTGACGTGTGTTTGTCCGTGCGCTGCGACGCAGCCGCGCGTGTGTGGTACGTGCGTTGTGTGCACGCCGCCTGTCATGTCGTAGTGGTGATGGAACAAAGTAGGACTATTGTGGGTGTTTACCTTCGGTTGGGTACGCGCGTAAACACACAACACATATCACACACCAACACACAACACACGCACGCACGCACGCTTGACGCTCGCACGCACCACGCACGCAACGCACGCACCGCGCGGAGAGAGGAGAGGAGAAGAGGGGGTGGGTGAGGAAGATCCAGCTTCGAGACCGAGGGTTTTTGTTCTACGGGACCGAGAGGACGGAGGGGGGCGCGTGTGGATCCGGCCCGATCCCAGAGATCTTCCTGTTGTAGAATCGATTTCGGGCGCGGATGGAGGGGAGGAAGGGGAGTATGGGAGGTCATGCGGCTCGAGCGGCGTGAGAGCGGAGGGAGCGGGTTAACTGATCGATCTGACGAGAAACGGGAGTAGGGAGGAAACCAAGTGTTTAAAAGGGGGAGACATAGGGTTGGATAAAAAGGCTAAGAGGTAAAAAAGAAGAAGACAGGCACGGCAGAATGGCCGATGACGACGAAGGTGCCGTCGTACCGGACCCCACCGCTCGAAGATCGAGAGAGTTGTCTGAAGGGTCTAGGAGAGCCGAGACAGAGCAGACAGGTGTACTCCAGGGACGTTCGGAGACAGTCCATTCTGACAAGGACGTCTGGTGACACAAAGGCAGCCAAGAAGCGGAGCTTAGACTACGCCGAACATTGGACGATTCGTTTTTTTGTTTTTAAAGAAGGAAATGGAGGTGAAGTTACATCTGACAGAGGGCGAGACGAGGACGGTCCCCCCCAGAGAGAGAGAGCGAGAGAGATGAAGCGCAAAACTTTCTACTTTTCATGAAAATTGCGCCGGCAAGTAGAACTACTGCTAGTTTCGTTGTAGGTAAAGGTTTCACCCTTACCACACTTGAATAGGGTGACGAGGACGTTGTACGTTTTAATTAGCAAGGAACGCGCCTTCCCACGCTCACTTTCTTCCTGCAATGTGGTTGTGTGTGGTGGGTGCGTGTGTGTGTGTGATGTTGTGTGATATGTGTATGAGAAGTAGGACAGAACCCCAAGCTTTTGTGTGTGTGGGGTGGGTGTGGGTGTGTGTGTGTGTTGTGAGCGTGCGATCATACAGCACTTTTACGATATCATTGTGTTGTGTGTGTTGCTTTCTCTCTCTGTTGTGCACGTGGTGTGGCGTTTGTGTGGTGTGTGTGGCCGGGTGTGGGGGGGTGCTGGGTGTTGGTGAGAGAATCGTGGGAAGAGAGAGAGAGAGAGAGCGAAGCAGGGTCAGAAAGCATTCGAGTTCATTTGCCTGGACGCGAACGTTCTGTCCCCTAGCCGGCGCCAGACCCAGGACGGCTAAGCACACAGCTAGGAGTGGCAGCGTTCGTTGAACGTAAGAAGGCGACGCTCCTAAAGCTGGGGCAACCCCCAACCCCCAGACTAGGACAGAAGGCGATGGTTCCGTCCTTTGCCCTTACTGTTGGGTTTTTCCTGGCTCGCTCACGGGTTTCATGCGGTTGTCGCATTGACGTTCCGTTTGTGTTTTGTGCTTGCTGTTACTCGTGTCGATTCGAGCCTAGTTGTGATCTTGTGGGCTACGACTTAGTGTTGTTTGTACCCCTTACTGGTCTGATGACCCTTTTTTTTACCTCGTGTGCCCGATCCACTCATGGATCTTCTTTGTCGTTAACTGTTTCGTTGGCGGGCTTTTGTAGTTCCGTCGGATTGTCTATTAAGTTCTCTGCGCGTTGTGTGGTTGTGTTCGTTGGTGGTGGTGAGGATTGAGTGCTAGTGCTAGTAGCTTTCCATCCCGTTGTTCGGTTTTTCCCCGAGATGTCGACCGACGGTCAGTGGCTCCGAGAGTGGTGGTGTGTGAGGGCAGGCTTTCAGTTAATCGGCAATGGGGAAACCCCTCCTATCGAGCGCCCCCGCGTGGCTTTTCTTCCGTCTTGTCTCGGTTTTGTGTGCGTTTCTCGTTCAGTTTTCCGCGTTTTTCGCCGATCTTCCTCCGCTGGGCTTAACCTCTCAATTGTTCTTTCCCGATCTAAGTGCCGGTCCTCTTTTTTGTGCTCTATTTTTTCGAGGAGGGGTTCCTGAACGTGCACTGCCTCGTGTTCCTACGGTATGGGCGTGTGTTTGTTCCCACATCTCTTGTATCCACACTCCAGGTTCGTTACAGCCACCGAGTAACAAGCTTGGATTTAGTTGCGTCTTTTGCGTAATACATTTGGATAAGAGTGTTTTTGAAACATCAACGCAATCGACAAATTCAGTGATAGTTAGATGAACTGAAGATATTCAGCCAGTGTTAATGTACCTCCAATCTCAGATCTATGTTTCTCTTTTACTGCTTTGCCTGGCGCTGCAACCCGAAAATATGTTTTTTGTCAATAAGTTTGGGTGTGTGGTGTTGTGTAGTCTGACTTCATTTTAGTAGACAAAGGCAGTTAAGATTTTGCCTGCCTCAGTGTTCTAAGGCGAAAATGAAAACAGCGAAATGGAGGTCGGCGAACCACCGCACATCCTTCCCCGTCTCTTTCGGCCCATCGTGGATCTCTGAAGATCATTGTTTAAAGGGGTCACGGTATGTTTTCATTTTGTTGGATTTGCATTCACTGGAAACAGGTGTGATGTTATGAGATTGTTATCGTTATTGTGGGGAAACTGACGTTTTTAATCTGTAAGTAACATACATACCACGTATGTACATGCATGTTCGTGTGTGTGTGTGTTGTGTGTGTGTGTGTCTGTTGTCTGTGTGTGCGTTCGTGCATGCGGGCGAAACGTTGTGTGGGTAGTGTGTGTGCGCGCGCGCAGAGGCGAGTGTGGTGCGTGTTGTGTAGTGAGAGAGTGGAGCGTGTGTGTGTGTGTGTGTGTGTGTGTGTGTGTGCTGTGTGTGTGTGCGCGCGCGTTCGTGAGTGAGGCCGTGCGTGAATGTGTTCGTGTGTGTGTGTGTGTTGTGCGAGCGCGCATTGTGTGCGGTGTGTGTTTGTGTGGGGTAGGGTGGGTGTGGGTGTGGTGGTGTGGTGGGGGTGAGGGTGTGCGGTGTGAGGGTGGATGTGGGAGAGGAGAGAGGTCACGTGTGTGGTGTGGGTGTATGTGTGTGGGGTGCTTGGGTGGGTGGTGTGGGTTGGTCTTGTGGTTGTGAAGAAAAG
>JADBJO010006925.1:0-2500 GCA_016801955.1 Conus betulinus
GAGAACATTAAGAAAATTAGGAAGAAAAGGAGATTTCACAAATGCGATACGATAGAACTCAACAGAGCAAGAAGTTGCAAAGTTTGATCCTGTTGTGTTTGCTGACATGGAAATCCCACCACAGGTCAGATTAGAAGTGGCCGACTGCCTTATCGTGTCGTTCCAGCATCTAAGCAGCCAAAAGATGTCTGGGATCAGCTTAACGGGGCTCATCACGGGGCAGAAGGGTTAGGATGCATCAGTGCTGGCAGCTGCAGAACCGTCAAATTGAAAATCAGTGGATGGAAGAAACTCATGAAAAGGAAGATAGCTTTTAGGGAAATGTTATGTGAAACGACTGCAGCACCAGCGAACAACAAAACCTGCTTCTGAAGGTGGCTTTGTTCTTGAAGCCTGCTCCTTACCCTAAAAGCCATCAATAGTCTAGTAGTGGAAGAACCGTACAGCCACTGTCCAACTTTGTCCAGCAGACTATAGCTCACTTAACTGACCTTCTGCTGTGTTACGCCATGCAGTCAGACGCCTCTTTGACCAGAGGCATGTCAATGTGGATTTGGGGGAATTGAGAACAGAAGATGAGTACAATTTATCACCTGGCGAACGGCAAGCACTAGAAGACCTGAGGAGTCTTCCACTTACCCATGGAGCATTCTGCAGTTTTACCGATAAATCTGATGTCACTGTCAATACATCACTAGAGACTGACTGTAGAATTGTGAAGACCACTGTCATGTACCCTTACACTGTGACCAGCTCGGTGGAGATCCCACCAAAGCTGTAGTGGACAGAACAGAAAAGTGGGCAGACAAGCGGGTGAAACGTGGCACCAACACTGAAGATATCGCTAAGAATGTCACTGATGATGGACAGTCTCTTCCAGCCTTATACGAGCCATTAGTGATAACGCACAAGGCTGCTTCTTGCCCTTGCAGGTTGGTTTAGTCTAGTGGTGGTACACCCGTACAGCCACTGTCCAGATCTGTCCAGCAGGCCATGCCCACTTAGCTGGCCATCTGCTATATCTAGTCATTGATTCTAAAGAGTTCATTCCAAAGATTGAATCAATGAATGACAACTTGGCGCCTCTTCCACCAGAAACAACTTCAGCCATTTGTGAAGTTGTCTGTACCCCATTGTTGACAACATGAGGATCCTGGCAGTCAAAAAAAAACAAACAGCTAAAACAGTATCCTTCTTCACTCAGTATATGTACTAAGTACACTGTTGAGGCACTGGATGTTGCCTTGAAGAACACGGGTCCTGCCATGAGACCATGCCATGCTTGTGATTACCATGACGTGTTCATGACAGAGCTGGTGGTAACATTGTGCATTCCAGCCTGGTTCCCTGCTAGCTGTGTCCCCAGACTGCCAGTCACAGTCTGTAATAACATTGTGCATTCTAGCCTAGTTCCCTGCTAGCTGTGTCCCAAGTCACAGTCTGTGATAACATTGTGCATTCTAGCCTAGTTCCCTGCTAGCTGTGTCCCAAGTCACAGTCTGTGATAACATTGTGCATTCTAGCCTAGTTCCCTGCTAGCTGTGTCCCAAGTCACAGTCACACTCTGTGATTACATTGCGCATTCCAGCCTGGTTCCTGTGCTAGCTGTGTCCCCAGACTGCCAGTCACAGTCTGTGATAACATTGTGCATTCCAGCCTAGTTCCCTGCTAGCTGTGTCCCAAGTCACAGTCACACTCTGTGATTACATTGCGCATTCCAGCCTGGTTCCTGTGCTAGCTGTGTCCCCAGACTGCCAGTCACAGTCTGTGATAACATTGTGCATTCCAGCCTAGTTCCCTGCTAGCTGTGTCCCAAGTCACAGTCTGTGATAACATTGTGCATTCCAGCCTAGTTCCCTGCAAGCTGTGTCCCCAGACTGCCAGTCACAGTCTTCCAACGCCTGCCAGTGCAATGGAGCAGTTTCCCTGACGCTGGGGGTTTGCAATACTTCCAGATGATTCCAGGCTAGTGGAGTTTTCTGATTTTTTTGCCACTAAACGTCAAATGAACTTCTGAAGCGGAAGATTCCTAACGAATGTCTGGACACGAGAGTGTCAATCACAGACAGTGGGCGCATCATTACGGATGTTTTCAAAACGCTGCGACTCCTGTCTGCCTCCTTCAGTCTTTAAAGTTCTTGCTGTTGGTATGGATGTTGTCTGCCTCCTTCAGTCTTTAAAGTTCTTGCTGTTTGTATGGATGTTCGTCTCAGGATGCTGGTTACTGATAACGATAAACTTCAGAATCATATACTGTGAGCAGGTCAAAGGCCTCAAAAAGCGATTTCAAGAAAGGTGCATCTCACAACAGAAAAGAACTCCTGAAACAGATGTAGACCAATGGGAAAAAAAAAAAAACAGCTTGGATCACAAAATATTATCTGCACTTACCGTCACTGTCAGAGATCTTCAAAACAAATGAAACGTCCCGTACTCTGACCCCAAGAGCAAAGAAATTATGACCCAAAGAGATCCTCATTACAGTAGACAAAAGAGAAGA
>JADBJO010006925.1:5000-12500 GCA_016801955.1 Conus betulinus
TCATACACACACGCACACAAACGCGCCCGCGCGCTGGCACGCACAAACAGAGAGACAGACAGACAGAGTGAGAGAGAGACAGACAGACAGAAAGGGAGAGACGGGACAACCAGACAGGCAGAAACACACAGGACAAAGAGACGGGGACGAACACTACCCCTGTAAGACACCCACATGATCCCTGGACATTAGTACGGTGGGGGGGGGGGGGGGGGTGGGGGTGGGGGGGGGGGGGGGGGGGGGGGGGGGGGGGGGGGGGGGGGGGGGGGGGGGGGGGGAGGGGGGGCGGAGGGACTGTCATCCACATCACCATGATCCCTGGACGTTAGTACTGGTGGGAGGGGAACTATCACCCACATCTCCCATGATCCCCGGACTTCAGTACTGGCGGGTGGGGAACTGTCTCCCACATCATCCATGATCCCTGGCCTCAGTACTGGTGGGTGGGGAAACTGTCTCCCACATCATCCATGATCCCTGGCCTCAGTACTGGTGGGTGGGGAACTGTCTCCCACATCACCCATGACCCCCAGCCTCAGTACTGGGGGGTGGGGAACTGTCACCCTAAACAATGCGGATCCCTGCTGACGGATGCTACATAGCGGTCGCTCATCCAAGTCAATTACTCCAGCTGCAGTTGATGCTAAGCGTACGCGTTTTGTCTTGTAATTCGTTTGTCCATGTTATCTGGCGGACTTCTTTTTCAATACTTTTTAAAATTCATGATTTAACTTTACCATGCCATTCAGGTTGTGACTGGGGTTGTCAGTGAACTTCAATTTGGCGCTTTTCGAGAAGTCAATATAGTGTAACATTAATTTCCCTTTTTCATTTGTCGGAAGATTTGTAGCCATCAGCGGCACATTTTCAGTGTTTATAAACTCTGCTATTTTGATGGTCACAGTATCGGTAACCACCTGCCAAAATACCCTTACAGTCCAGATTTGTGGACATTACACGAAAATCCATATCTCGAAAACAAGGTAGTTTCGAAAAAAAGAAAAAAAACTTACAGAAAAGATTTCTTTCTTTCTTTCTGCGTACGCAGGCTGATATTCCTGCGAAACACTCCCTGTACAGACAGGCAAGGATTAATCCCATCTACCTAATGAAGCGAGTGGAGTTTTGTATGCATGACCGTTTTTTTTTATCCCGCCGTTAAGGCATCCGTACTCCAACTTCGGGGAAAGTGTATAATATGTGTAACGTGTCATCCATACCACCGGCCAAACCGGCCTTCTCTTCCGAAAGTTGGTGATGGGATTTAATGTGTGTGCAAGATGTTATGCGTGCGTTTACACACGGAACCTCGGTTTATAGTCTCATTCGAAGGACTGTATGGGAATGGAGTCAGAACCCATGTTAACTCCGAGGGAAAACTCCTCCTGTACTGAAACGGCCCGGCGGAGATTCGAACCCGCAAACCCCAGGATCACCAAGACTACGAGTCCGGCGTTCTACCACTGAGCTATTCTGGAAAAGTTTTGAGAGGCAGGTAGAAAGTGAAACGACTCGACAACACACTGCCGAAAGTTTCTAATGGGAAACGGAATGGCAAGTTTGATGTGAAACGGCTCGGCAAGTTTAATGTGAAACGGATCGGCAAGTTCTGAGCTCATGCAATAAAATGCATATTTACGGTGGACTCTGACCTATCATCTCAGGCTGTAAGAAAAAAAAAATCAATATGAGGAACGGGCGACTTGACACTGCTGAGAAGGGCAAAACGACATGACTGTAACCTATCAAAAGACGAAAACTAGGAAGAGGGCAAAAGACGAAGGCGTGGCTTTGAACCAGTGACCATCATAGTCGCCAGCATTTTGCCTCACAGCTAATATTAATACAGTTTCCGTCAGTTCTTAGCAGTAAGCTTTCTTGTGGTGAATGATGGAGTTTATCGAAAACAATGGAGAGGGCAAAAGAAAGCGTGACATTTAGACAACGACCTAACATATTTGTGAGCTATTTCGCTTCACAGATAATATCAATACAATTTAATTCCGTTCTTAGGATTAAACTTCCATGATGGAGTCTATCCAAAACAAATGAAAACAAGGAAGAGGGCGAAACACGAAAGCGCTACATCCAAACAACGACCCAATATATTTGTGAGCACTTTCAAACAAACAAAATTACAAGACAAAACACGACGCGTTTCGACCGCTTTGGTCTTTTTCAGACGTGACAAACAACATTCAAGACAATGATAACGAAGAAGGAACAATCACTTATCCCCTTACATTGGGCACGTGCGCGCGCGCACGCGCGCGTGTATGTGGTGTGTGTGTGTGTGAGTGTAGGCGCGCGCCTGACACCCCCCCCCCCCCCTCTCTCTCTGTGTCTCTGTCTGTCTATCTGTCTCTCTTTCTCTCTCTCTCTGTGAATGTGTGCGTGCGTGCGCGCGCGCGCGTGTGTGTGTGAATGTGTGTGTGTGTGTGTGTGTGTGTGTGTGTGTGTGTGTGTGTGTGTGTGTGTGTGAGCCCGTGCGAGTGTGCGTGCGCGCGTGCGTACGTGTGTGCGTGTGTATGCGTGTGTGTTCACGCTCGCGTGTCCCCCCACCCACCCTCTCTCTCTCTCTCTCTCTCTCCCCCCCCCCTCTCTCTCTCTCTCTCTCTCTCTCTCTCTCTCTCTCGTCGCGCTCTCTCCCTATCTCTGAATTAGTGTGTGTGTGTGTGTGTGTGTGTGTGTGTGTGTGTGTGTGTGTGTGTGGAGAGAAGATGCGGAAGAGGGGTTGGGGGGTGGTAGGTTTTGAGGACTGAGTCGGTGTTGGAATGAAACACCCAGCGCCACGACTGTCACCAAGGCTACTGTTTGTTAACCTGCATTGTTGACCACAACGACAACAACACACTCTAGATGTCAACAATAATGCCCTTGGTAATATGCAGTGTAGAGCACTATGTGTGTGTGCGTGTGTGCGTGTGTGTGTGTGTGTGTGTGTGTGTGTGTGTGTGTGTGTGTGTGTGTGTGTGCGCGCGCGGGTGCCCGAGTGTTTGGGCGCATGTGTGCGTATGCGTGTGTGAATGCATTGGTTTATTTTGTGGGGGTGGCTGTTCAGAACATGACATAGTCGTTATTTATGTACGGCTGTTCAGAACATGACACACTTATTACTGATGTGTAGCTGTTCGGAAGAAGAAGAAGAAGAAGAAGAACAACACAACAACAACAACAATAACAACAACAACGACACAACAAAAGCAGCAATGTGTAAAATAATAATGATAATGATGATGATGATGATGATGATGATACGATGATAATGATGATGATGACGATGACGATGATGATACTAATAGGAAAGATAATGTTTATGATAGGAAGAAGAGGAAGAAGAAGTAAATAAATAAAACCTGAAACCATACTGTATTAAAAAAACGACGTAGAAGGCCAGGGACAAAGGAAAAGCAAGCACAATTCAACCCATCAATGGACGAATAGACACACCACTTCTCTCCACCACCACCACCACCATCACCAACCCGCACAGACCCGCATGTCAGTGGATTGCACGCAAGACGGTCACCTCATTGTCTGCGTTCATCCTCACCAAAACAGTTCATCACCTTGGCCATCCGCTCACACACACACACCACACACACACACACACACACACACATGCACAGAGAGAGAGAGAGAGAGAGAGAGAGAGAGAGAGAGAGAGACAGACAGACAGACGGGAAGAGTGTTTGTCACACTGACCACAGAGAGAGAGAGAGAGAGAGAGAGAGAGACAGACAGACAGACAGAGGGAGAATTCATGAATGAATGAATTTTAAATGAAAGAATGAATGAAGAGACAGACAAACAGACAGTCGGACAGAAAGGGGTGGGAGAGAGAGAGAGAGATAGAGAGACGGGAAGAGTGTTTTGTCACACATATCACACACACACACACACAGAGGGAGAATTCATGAATGAATAAATTGTAAATAAAAGATGAATGAAGAGACAAACAGAGAGTCGGACAGAAAGGATTTTGTGTTCCCTTTCTTTACAACAAATGATAGCAGTTTTCTTTAAGTGCCTCAACAGAAGCTACCGCGAACAGAGCGTCCAGGTGTTTTGCAGTGTATGGTGTATCTGGAGTTCAAACGATAGGGAAATTTTACAACGGGTTCGATGCACCGTAACAATTCGCGACTTTAAGATTTTTGCTGTACAACAGAAAGATGTCCATGAATTATGCAACTTTTTTTATTATTTTTTTAGTATTTTTTTTTTTAATCAAACACAAGTCCTGTTACCATACTCTGCAAACTCATTCGCACCAAAAACGTTCACGTGCGAAAAAGGGACGTAATTACAATTTTAGCTCCTCCGAGCGAAGCAAAAAGAAAAAGTTAGAAAGAACCCGCAAAACGAGCTCTGCTTGAGTTGGTACCAAAACATTCTGCACATGAAAAAAAAAAAAAAACTTCCGAGGAGAGTGAGAAAAAACAAAACAAAACAAAAACAAATTAAAACAGGAACAGAAACTTTTCTTCAGGAGGATGAACGGAAATTTCAGTCATTTAAGCCCCACCTCATGGTTCCAAGCCGTAATACTCCAATAAAGCAGACCTGCAGCCAGCCCTGGAACTTACGGAACTCCCACACAGACTCTCAAGATTCCACAGGGGAAAAAAACTGATGTCACATGATATGGATGGCAGATAGGGAGCATTGTTACAGCCTGGGCTATGAACAAGAATAATCTTGCCGTTACTGGCTACCTTAGAAAACTATCTTCACAACTGACATCAAACGATTCTGCAGTCCTGGAGTTCCCATGCTCCTATAAACAGGTCTGGCATTGTTGTTTTGCACTCAAAAATTCCAGTTAAGTTCTTCTGGGAATTTTTTGTACTCTATGTCTTTTTCAGCCAGCGACACACATCCCATGCGTTTCGAAAATGCTGCTCTCTCTCTCTCTCTCTCTCTCTCTCTCTCTCTCTCTCCCTCTCTCTCTCTCTCTTCTCTCTCTCTCTCTCTCTCCAATCCATCATAATCACACGACCGTCTCCCCTACCCCTATCCCCAGCGGCCCCACGCCCTCCAATACTTAGCAGTGCACCATATGGCATATTACAAAAACAGCATCATATTTCAAAACATCCAAGGTTATTCTTGCCTATGTTGACAATTTACATTTTGTTTCATTTTTTTAATCTCAACGTTCTTGCCCCGTGGATATATACACCCTCGTTTTAAGGATCAGTGCATCTGTAAACAAGAAAGCTTCGACTTCTCTCTCTCTCTCTCTCTCTCTCCTCTCTCTCTCTCTCTCTCTCTCTCTCTCTCTCCTGGACATAGAGAGCAACATTTCCCGCTCGCCCCCCAGCCTTCGCTCCCCCCTACCCCACAACCCACCCCCCCCCCCCCCCCCCCCACCCCCCCCCCCCCCCCCCCCCCCCCCCCCCCCCCCCCCCCCCCCCCCCTCTCCCCACCCCTCCATCGCTGGCGTAGATTTAGCGCTGGGGGCTTGTGTGGCTCAGCACAAGATCAGAGGAGTTCCTCCCCCTGTCATGGGGGAATGCCATCCACAGACCCACCAGTCCTCTGGCGAGCGAGACGACAATGGGGGCCACTCCTCTCGACCAAGGAGAAAGCAAAACAGGTCTGAAGCAAACTGTACCCTGCTTGGGTATCTGAGAATAAATTCAATTCTAAATTTCTGTTTTCTCTTAGTAAGCGTGAGAATGTTTTCCCGTTTTCAGCGAAAGTCACAGCCTCACCGAGAAACGTTTAGAAAGATTTCCCTTTTAAATCTGACGAACAAGTCTGGATTCATTTTGAAGCAGTTTCCAAACAAGAAGAAGAAAGGCCACTGCCCGTGAGACTGACACGTGTGACTGGATAGTACTGTACACATAAAGCTGCCCGTGAGACTGACATGTGTGACTGGATAGTACTGTACACATAAAGCTGCCCGTGAGACTGACACGTGTGACTGGATAGTACTGTACACATAAAGCTGCCCGTGAGACTGACATGTGTGACTGGATAGTACTGTACACATAAAGCTGCCCGTGAGACTGACACGTGTGACTGGATAGTACTGTACACATAAAGCTGCCCGTGAGACTGACACGTGTGACTGGATAGTACTGTACACATAAAGCTGCCCGTGAGACTGACATGTGTGACTGGATAGTACTGTACACATAAAGCTGCCCGTGAGACTGACACGTGTGACTGGATAGTACTGTACACATAAAGCTGCCCGTGAGACTGACATGTGTGACTGGATAGTACTGTACACATAAAGCTGCCCGTGAGACTGACATGTGTGACTGGATAGTACTGTACACATAAAGCTGCCCGTGAGACTGACATGTGTGACTGGATAGTACTGTACACATAAAGCTGCCCGTGAGACTGACACGTGTGACTGGATAGTACTGTACACATAAAGCTGCCCGTGAGACTGACATGTGTGTGACTGGATAGTACTGTACACATAAAGCTGCCCGTGAGACTGACACGTGTGACTGGATAGTACTGTACACATAAAGCTGCCCGTGAGACTGACATGTGTGACTGGATAGTACTGTACACATAAAGCTGCCCGTGAGACTGACACGTGTGACTGGACACTATGTACAAGAAAAAGAACTAAAGATGAGTGGGTCAAATGGAAGGCATTTCAATCCCAGTTGCTTGATCTAGCATGACCATCTCCTTACTGGGCGATTTTTTATTGTGTTTTTTTTTTTTAATTTTAAATCAGGCTGTTATCATCAGTGTAGCATTTTGAACTGTAATGCCTGAATGACGCAAAAAAATACCGTCACAAATGACGCATACATTCAAGACATACGTGATGACAACACTAGTCTATCCCCACCCCTCTACATTCCAAGTCTTCACATAAAGCTGTCTACTACCCCTGCTCTTCTTGTAGGACTACCAATACAAAGTTGCTGAATGTGTACACCTGGTGAGAAATAATGGAAAAACATATTTGATAAAATGTCGAACGGCTTGTCATGTTCATGAGTTTGGCCAGATGTATCTGGCAACTGCACCAGTAGACAGTCGGCCAATAAATTGAACAGCATTGCTAAGATTTGAGCAGCTGCCAGGAAAGTACTCCACTAGCAGACACTCTTACTCTGGTCTCAAAATGGGGTGACGACAGACGGAAACGAAACAAGAGCAAACACAGAATTGCCAAACGAAGGCACGAAAATGACAAAACCAACACAATGCTTTCGACTGGTTGGGTCCTTTGTCAGCCAGGACGAATAACATTCAAAACAATGAAAACGCAGTAAAAGAGACGGTAGCTATCGAAGACAAGAAGACAGTTACTATCGAAAAGATAAGTGACTGTCTGTTTGCGCTCTGTTTTTCATTGCCTTTTAATGTTATTTGTCCTGCCTGAATCAGACCCACCAGGTCGAAACGCCATAGATTTGTTTGTAATTTCTTCCTTTGTTTGGTGGCCCAGTTATTCTGTTCTTGCTCACTTATCCTGATGGTGACTTTAGGTCTTCTCATTCTGGCGGTACC
>JADBJO010006925.1:25000-30000 GCA_016801955.1 Conus betulinus
TCTAACAATGGAGGCAGAAGCAGAGACACAAGCACTCAACTGGCTTTCATTCACAGGCCAGTGTAAAACTGAGCAAACCATGATACTGACTGACTCCATGAACCTACTTCAGAAAGTGAAGACTGGTGTGGATGTACTGCCCTGGACTTGCAGGAGCTGAAGGGAATGAGAGAGGAGACGTACTAGCAGGCAAGGCAACAATAAGAACTGGATTACAGCTCGGCCCATCTGATGTGATAGGAAATCTAAAGAATGACTCAAACAAACAAGGGCGAAGCCACTATACCACGGACCATCTTTCAAATCTGAACATTAAGAGAGGAAGTGGCCGCACACCCAGACCTAAAGGACGAGCAAGAAACATCACCAACCAAACAAACATTGGAATAATTTCAAGGCCAACACTGGGAAGACTCCTAGAGATTGAGGCAAACTCATACTGGGCCTTTCCAATAACAGACACAAAAGATGAAACACAAGTCAACTGAGATGACTTTGAATCTCGCAGGAACCCCACTGTCTACTGTAGACGTGTGTGTGCTGTTGGGTGCTTATCGGTGGTGGGGCGATGCAGTTGTGTAAATTGGAGAGTCCACAGATATGCGTGTATTAGCGTTGGTGTGTGTGTGTGTGTGTGTGTGTGTGTGTGTGTGTGTGTGTGTGTGTGTGTGTGTGTGTGTGTGTGTGTGTGTGTGTGTGTGTGTGTGTGTGTGTGTGTGTGTGTGTGTGTGTGTGTGTGTGTGAGTGTGTGTGTGTGTGTGTGTGTGTGTGTGCGTGCGTGTGTGTGTGTGTGTGTGTGTGTGTGTGTGTGTGTGTGTGTGTGTGTGTGTGTGTGCGCGCGCGCACGTGTGTATGTATGTGTGGGTGTGCGTGTGTGTGCGCGCATGTGTGTGTGAGTGTGGGGTGCGTGAATATATGTGGGGGGGGGGGGGGGGGGGGAGGGAGAGGGAGGGCGATGTTGTTATTGTTATGTGTGTAGGTGTGTGTGCGTGCGTGCGTGCGTGTGCGTGCATGCGTGCGTGCGTGCGTTCGCGCGCGCGCGCGCGCGTTTTGTGTGTGTGTTGTTGTTGCTGTTGTTGTTGTTGTTTTTGTTGCTTTTGTCGTTGTTTTTGTTGCTGCTGTTGTTTCTTCTTGTGTTTGTTGTTGTTGCTGTAGTGATTGTTCTTGTTATTTGTTCTTCTTATTAGGTCATTTTCTGAACATTAAAGCCCGAAGTCACACACACACACACGCACGCACACACACACACACACACACACACACACACACACACACACACACAGAGGCGCGCGCGTGAGTGCGTACCACACAACTATGGTGTTTCGTGTGCGTTGAAAGTACAAAAATTTAGAAAATTAGGAAGAACTGCTCAGTAATATTTCCGAATGCTGGAGGATTAAGAAAGGGTAAAGAGATGTGATTCAACAATAGATCAATATCCTTGATGATTAAATATCTGCACAATTTTCTTACGTCAACAGCGAGACGGCGAGCAAGGAAGAAGTTGCCTCACCACACATAAAAGGAAGCGGAAGAATGGCATTGGGCATGCGTAGTGCACTGCTGGGAGCACTGGTGATGGTGACGATGACGTCAGTGGTGATCGTCAGTACTTTCCGTTTGAGAGACACAGACCGAGTGCGACAGCTTCTGGGTCGTGCAAAGGTGGGCTGAGACGATAGTGGTGTAGGTGGGGTTCTGTTCTATTCGATCCTTTTTTATTTTTAACTCTCTTTCGTTCTACTCTTTCCTTTTCTATTCTTTCTGCTCTCTCCTGCACTGTTCTCTTTGTTTTGTTGTCCTCTGTTCTCTCTGTTTATTTTCTGTACTATTCTGTTCTGTGCAGGTCTCTTTTGTCCTATTTTATTGTCCTGCTTTGTTCTGGTCTTGTCTGGTTCTCTCTCTCTCTCTCTCTCTCTCTCTCTCTCTCTCTCTCTCTCTCTCTCTCTCTCTCTCCTGTTTTTCTATTATATATTGTTTTGGTCTCTTTTGTTTTGTTCTTTTTGAATGTTTCCTTCTTATTCTGGTCTATTCTATAATTATCCTAATCTGCTCTATTTCCCTTCTATTTTGATGCGTACCGTTTTTACTCTAGATGACTAATTATGGTCTGTTTTATTGTATTCTATCGTATTTTATTATCCTCATTTCTGGAGTAGATCAACTGATACGTCTTCCAGAAGAAATCTGATCTGGTACTTTTGGACAAACGATACGGTGCTATTTATCGTAATCGTTCTTGTGTGTGTGTGTGTGTGTGTGTGTGTGTGTGTGTGTGTGTGTGTGTGTGTGTGTGTGTGTGCGTGTGTGTGTGTGTGTGTGTGTGTGTGTGTGTGTGTGTGTGTGTGTGTGTGTGTGTGTGTGTGTGCGTGCGTGCGTGCGTGTATGTGTGTGTGTTGTTGTGCAGTGTCTGAACTACATGGAGCAGTGCGTTCCCTGGGAGAGCTACTGCTGTGAGGGCATGACCTGCACCAACTTCGCCAAGGGCTTCTGCATGTACGGTCTGGAACCCTGCATCTGCCAGAGACCCTTCACCGTGGAACTGGCCTGATGCCTCGACCTTCACCTTGCCTTGCCCTGCCCCGCCATGGCCTGCCCCGCCATGGCCTGCCCCGCCATGGCCTGCCCCGCCATGCCCTGCCCCGCCATGGCCTGCCCGGTGTGCATCCGGGGACTTTTGGCTGCCAACGTCTTCGTTTAAATTATTTTGTTGAGGTCCGGGTCCATGTCTGTCTTTTTGATGATGAACCAAGATACAAACAACAGACACACACAGACACAGACACACATGCACACACACATTCACACACACACACACACACACACACACACACACACACACACACACACACACGCACACACGCACACACACACACACACACACACACACACACACACACACACACACACACACACACACACACGATGAAAAGTGACCTTTGATTAAATACACGATGAACAGACGAAAGTTTTCAACAAACGCTTCAACGTCATACATCATCAATAGAGACATAAAAAGAACCCTCACAACAGTTACTGCCAAAATGGTTGTCAGCAAGGGAATTAAGCCACAACAGACCAACGTCTGTGGCACATTCCACAATTAGAATTTTGCAATAAAACATTATTCAATCCATGTATGCGTTTTGAGGTTCACCATAAATTTCATCTAGCATTTAAAGTTACATTGATAATCGATCAATAGAACAACTCCCCCAACAATTAAATCCTTCTTTTGGGGGGATTTTCACCAGTGAAACCACGAACAATCTTTACATACATGACCTTCCCCTTAATAAACGGCACATTTTCAGGTCTTTGCACTCACTCATGACCCCATCTTTGCGCCAGCTTGAAGTGCCCAAATAGTCCCATTCTTGTGATTTTAACCTGTCTGCTTGGAACCACCTGGCTTGTACCTTGATGGCCATGTGAAATAAAACGAGGAGAATCAACTTTCACACATAAACATTCTCAAAACGATCTAATCGCGCCCGTCTATAAATACTCGACTCCCTAAGCAAGGCCTTGGAGCACGAATTGTTGGTGTGCGGCCTGTGAGTCCTCTTCGCTTACAGCAGAATCGTGCCCTCGCAGCAGTCCCCAACAGAGCAGTTTTGCTTGTATTTTCGACACTTCTGCTGATTAATCACAGACATGTGTTTTGTAATTAATGCACCGAGATTGGAATCCACCGCAAAGACAGGATATCTGAAAACGTAAATGCGACGTCTGGAACGAAACACAGTAATGCCTCCCCCCCCCCACCCCCCCCCCCCCCCCCCCCCCCACACACACACACACACTAATGAGGAAGGAATGCATGGCCTAGTATCGTCTGCTTCACGCGTGTACGGCGAGAACCGAGTCAGTGCCTCTGTCCACGCTTCCCCTAGTCACTGTGAGAGAGAGGGAGAGACAGACACAGACAGACAGACGGACAGACAGAGACACAGACAGAGATAGACAGACAGACAGACGGACAGACAGAGACGGAGACACAGACAGACAGAGACTGACAGACAGACAGCGAGTGAGCGTATGCCACTGTCAGTGTGTGAGAATTTCTGCTGAAGGCGCGCGCTAGTTGGAACTTGCTCTGTGACGGGCATCACGTGCCATTCGTGTGACTGTGGGAAAGAATGAGATAGTTACATCCTCAAAGGAATGTGCATTGCCGTCAGGTTACGGTCAGTTGTTAGCGTAAGGCGCCCACACACGTCCCATGTGATTCGTTGTCTTTGTGCATCTGAAAGGGCATGTGCCACCACGAGGAGTAGCCCCTGGTGATACTGTGCTAAAATAAATCTACTTTGACATAGAAAATAGCAAATAAATCAATGAAATTAAGAAATGAATTGAAGCAAAAAAAAAACAAAAAAAAGTAAAAGTCTAGGTCGTGATTGGGCGACGGTTGCTCTTTCCGGTGACCGGTCTGATTTTCACACAGAGAAATGTGTTGATATGGAGAAGTTATGCCAAGCCATACAATAAAGTTAATGACCACACAGTTCAATCCAAAACAGTTCGATACAATACAACGCAACACAATACAAATCAACACAATGCAAATAACACAATACAGTGCAATATACACAATACAAACAAAACACAACACTATACAACACGACACAAACACAGTACTATAGAATACAATACAGCACTATAGAATACAATACATCACAATACACAACACAACACAATACAACACAGGACAACACAACACAATACTATAGAATACAATACAATGCAACACAACACAGCACTATAGAATACAATACAGCACAATACAACACAACACAATACAACACAGTAGACCACAACACAACACTATAGAATACAATACAGCACAATACAACACAACACAATACAACACAATACTATAGAAAACTATACAACACAACACTGCAGAATACAACACAACACAACACACACAACACAACACAACACAACACAACACAACACAACGCAATCCCATACAAAACCACACGTTAGAATGC
>JADBJO010006925.1:35000-50203 GCA_016801955.1 Conus betulinus
AGCCTACTACCCTGATTAGCGAGCAACAGGCTGGTGGCATACTTGGTTTTTCTAAGAGGGCACTTCAGCCAGTCTTACTGCTCTCTCTCTCTCTCTCTCTCTCTCTCTCTCTCTCTCTCTCTCTCTCCCTCTCTCTCTCTCTCTCTCTCTCTCTCATGGCACGCGCTGGTTGTGGTTTCCAGAAGTGGTTAGTGATCTGCGCGAGTGAGGGGGAACTCCGAAAGGACGTGGTGGGAAAATGAGGGGAGATACTTATCTTGCTCACTCTCATCTCTGATATGTTATGGGTGTCAAGGTTTCTTCGTTTCTGTTCACTGTGTGTGTGTGTGTGTGTGTGTGTGTGTGTGTGTGTGTGTGTGCGTGCGCGCGCGCGCGCGCGCGCGTCGTCCCGTGCGTTCCCGTGCGTACGTGCGTACGTGTGTGCGCGCGCGCGCGCGTGTGTGTGTGTGTGTCTGCATGTGTGTCTGCGTGTGTGGGGGAGGGAAGGAGAAGGAGTGAGAGGGAGAGTATGTGTGTATACATACTAATTTTGGTGTACGTGAGACAGACAGACAGACTGACAGACAGGCAGGCAGACAGGCAGGCAGAGAGACAGACTGGCAGACAGACAGGCAGACAGACAGACAGGCAGACAGACAGGCTGGCAGACAGGCTGGCAGACAGACAGACTGGCAGACAGACAGACAAATTGACAGACAAAACAGACAGACAAACAGACAGACAGACAGACAAATTGACAGACAGACAGACAAACAAACAGACAAACACACACAGACAGTGTTACCACGCAGATGGTCTGGTGGGTTCAGGGGTAAGCAGATGGGTTCCGTTACTGTCACTGGAGAAGCTCAGTTCAGGGGACTGAACTCTGAAATGAACGGTGCACAATCCATGTAACAAGCAGCACTAGCCCAGGGGCGACTACTCTATACCTCACAGCATCCAGACTTAGAAAGATTTAACACATGTATGCCATAAATGGATATATCAACAACTTTCTCGCGCGTTCGCGCGTGCTAGCATGCACGGACGCGCGCGCGCACACACACACGCACACACACACACCACACACACACACACACACACACACACAGAAACCATGTACAACCACACACAGCCACACACGCCCTCACACACACACACACACACACACACACACACACACACACACAACGCACACACACACACACTCACTCACACACACTCAGGCACGCGCGCGCGCGTGTCTACACACACCACACACACACACACACACACACACAAACAAGCGCGCGTACACACACACGCGCGCGCGCGCACCACGCACACGCACAAACACACACACACACACACACACACACACACACACCACACACACACATACTTGCACACTTGAGAGAGGGAGAGAGAGAGAGAGAGAGAGAGAGAGAGAGAGAGAGAGAGAGAGAGAGAGAGGAGAGAGAGAGAGAGAGAGAGTATTTTTGACATCACCTACGTTTTAGGCACGTTTCGCTATATGTTGACCTAGGAAGAAGAAGAAGATGTAGGAGGAGGAGGAGGAGGAGGAGGAGGAGGAGGAGGAGGAGGAGGGAAGAACCACAACAACAACAACAACAAAAACAACAACACAACGAAGAAGAAGAAGAAGAAGAAGAAAGAAGAAGAAAAGAAGAAGAAGAACTGCTCTAAGGGATAAAAACCCATCTCGTGGGTGTTCTGTAGCATCCCACTATCTTCGTTGTGCCCTCCGAAGTGTGTGGGCAGACATCACCCAGGGCCAGGTGCCGGTGTTTTCCATCACGTCTGCATTATTGGCTTCACTCTCACTTCCTGAAAGCCTCTCACCCCCTTTTCTCTTTGTTTATTTGTTTGTGGTTTGCGAAATGGGTATTATGCCAGTCACTCGGATATCAATGCGTGGTGCATTTTTCGCCTCAAGACTTGGCAGACGTGTGTATTGTGTACTGAGCGATCTACGTGCAGTGATGGCTCCTTTGTAGACTGACACTGAGAGCAGAAAGCTTGCCCCATCCCTGCAAGAGGATCATAATTTGCCTTCTTCTTTTCGACAACAACAATAATGGGACATGTGTATAACGCCTTCCGACTCCTCAAAGGACGTTACAATATCAGTTTACTACATCATTTTTTTCCGAAAAAAGTCACCGGGGTTATATTACTGTCAAGGCTATAATGATGAGGCAGGAAACAGAAAAATAAAAAACGAAAGAGAAAACGAAACAAAAATCAAACCATTCAAAACAAACTAGAAATAAATATAAAAGTGCAGCAGCCAAACATATTGCTTGTAACAGTCATACCCTATTCCAAACCCACCCCCCCCCACCCCACCCCCTGTTTCTCCTCACACACTCCTCTATCCGTCCCTTCTCTCCCTAAAGTACTGAGGGGTGCCAGACTGCTGAACTAAACGTTCACAACTCTTAGAACAATATATTGAGCTAGTGTACCATAGAATCACTCATCACAGATACACATCTGCCAATGCATTCAATGAGTCAGACAGGGAGGCGCGCCCACAAACACACACACACACACACACACACACACACACACCACAACACACACACAGAGGGAGGGAGGGAGGGAGAGAGAGAGAGTTGATATGGCCTTATGCGATCAGCTAGGCTATATGCAATGTGACTTGACACATAACATACACAAACACAAACACACTGACAGACACTCTAACACACATGCATTCGCACGCGCTCACGTACAAATTCAAACACAGAAAACGTGTCCGTGCAAATTACTCAAGTGCATTCAGGCGCGAACAGACATGCACACAAATATTGGCGCAATCGCGCACATATACATGTATACATGTCCGTCTGAGCCACGTTTGAGTGCAGATGTGAATACACAGACACAGGATCTGAGAGAGAGAGAGAGAGAGAGAGAGAGAGAGAGAGAGACAGATGGGAGAGACAGAGAGAGCACAGACAGACAGAGACAGACAGACAGACAGATGGAGAGACAGAGAGAGACAGACAGACAGACAGGACAAACAGATGAGAGAGAGAGAGAGACAGACAGACAGACAGACAGACAGGCAAA
The DNA here is from genome assembly GCA_016801955.1 of Conus betulinus. Taxonomy (NCBI): domain Eukaryota; kingdom Metazoa; phylum Mollusca; class Gastropoda; order Neogastropoda; family Conidae; genus Conus; species Conus betulinus. The sequence goes on from JADBJO010006925.1 coordinate 38,061, forward strand.
CAGACAGACAGACAGAGACAGAGACAAGAGACAGAGACAGAGAGAGAGAGAGATGGAGAGATAGATTGAGTGACAAAGACAGAGACTCTGTGTGTGCGTGTGCGCGCGGCTCGCGCGCGCTCGAGCGCGTGTGGTTTGTATATATAATATATATATATATATATATATATATATATATATATATATATATATTATATATATATATATATATATATGGGTGTGTGTGTGTGTTGTGTGTGTGTGTGTAGTAGTAGTAGTAGTAGTAGTAGTAGTAGTAGTAGTAGTAGTAGTAGTACTTTAAGTCTCTTCAACCCTCAAGTGACAGTAGACAAATGTATGTGTGTGTGTGTGTGTGTGTGTGTGTGTGTGTGTGGTGTGGTGTGTGTGTGTGTGTGGTGTGCGTGCGCGTGTGCGTGCGTGCTGCTGCGTGTAGTGTGTGGTGTGTGTGTGTGTGTGTGTGTGTGTGTGTGTGTGTGTGTGTGTGTGTGTGTGTGTGGCACGCGCGCGCGGGGGAAGGGGGGGTAACAATTCCTATGTCTTTAACACAATTAACACACAATTTGCCAAGATTTAAAGAAAATATATTGAGAGAGAGAGAGAGAGAGAGAGAGAGAGAGAGAGAGAGAGAAGAGAGAAGGGGGATGAACGAACAGCGACTCAGGTGTAATACCGTCGACTTACATGAAGGAAGGGATGGACGTCTTGAAGGACACGACCAGATCGTCTATGAAGCTGCCAAAGCCGCTGCCTCTCCACAAGACCTTCCGCTCTGGCAGCCTGTCCACCTTCTCCTGCTGAACGTCCTCAGCGTCAAGGACCTCAAGGTGATCCAGCATCTCCTTCTCTCCGGAGGATCTTCCTATCTTCTTCGGGGCCAAAGGCAAAACCGGTTGAAGGGTACCAAGGAGGTCAGTTGTTTGGGTGTCGTCAGAAAGTTGCCTGTCCTGAGAAGCAGCCGGAATTTCCGGAGAACGCTGAGCAAGTGGACTCTCTTGCCCTGCATTGTTTTGTTGGATGAGGTCTGGTGAGGTGGTGTCACGTGTGGACTTCATCTGAACAGCAAGGTCAAATGTCTTGGATCGTGTCAGAATTGGGCGTGGCCAAATTCTGAGTGCTGCCTATGAAACTAGAAGAGCTCCTTCTCCCGTGGCTGTCTGCTGTACGCCTGACGTCGTCAGTCCTGGCATCCAATGTCTGATGGGAGCAGAGCATCGCGTGTGTCGTGCCAGCCTGTACTGGTCGACATGTTTGGAGTCCACAGTACGTCTCAAGGTACCGCCAAGACGTCTTTCGGAATCTACAGTACGTCTATTGTCGGCAAGACGTCTTCCTGAGTCAACAGTACGTGTGACGTCACCGGCAACGCGCCTTTCAGAGTCCTTAGTACATCTGTTGTCAGCAACACGTCTTTCAAAAATCCACAGTTCGTCTGTTGTCAGCAACACGTCTTTCAGAGTCCATAGTACGTCTGTTGTCAGCAACACGTCTTTCAAAGTCCACAGTACGTCTGTTGTCAGCAACACGTCTTTCAAAGTCCACAGTACGTCTGTTGTCAGCAGCACGTCTTTCAAAGTCCACAGTACGTCTGTTGTCAGCAACACGTCTTTCAAGTCCACAGTACGTCTGTTGTCAGCAACACGTCTTTCAGAGTCCACAGTACGTCTGCTATCATGGCCATCATGTCGTTTCTGAGTCCACGGTACGTCTGTTGTCAACGGTAACGCGTCTTTCTGAGTCCACAGTACGTCTGTTGTCAGCAACACGTCTTTCTGAGTCCACAGTACGTCTGTTGTCAGCAACACGTCTTTCAGAGTCCACAGTATGTCTACTATCATGGCCAACTCGTTGCTCTGAGTCAACGGCACGTCTGTTGTCAACGGCAACGCGTCTAACTGAGTCCAGAGTACGTCTGTTGTCAACGGCAAACGCGTCTTTCTGCTTCTACAGTACGTCTGTTGTCAAGGACAACGCGTCTATCTGAGTCCACAGTACGTCTGTTGTCAGCAACAAGTCTTTCAGAGTCCACAGTACGTCTGCCATCATGGCCAACACGTCGTTCTGAGTCCACGGAACGTCTGTTGTCAACGGTAACGCTTCTTTTCTGAGTCCACAGTACGTCTGTTGTCAACGGCAACGCGTCTTCCCGAGTCTACAGTACGTCTGTTGTCAACGACAACGCGTCTTCCTGAGTCCACATTACGTCTGTTTTCAATGGCAAACACGTCTCTCAGAATTAACAATACGTCTGCTGTCGTCGGTAACCTGTCTACTTGTGTCTAGAGCCAGCCTCAACTCATCGGTAACATGTCTTTCGGCGTCACGAGTACGTCTACTGTCATCAGCAACACGTCTTTCAGAGGTCAACAGTACGCCTGTTACCTTCAGAAACGCGTCTTTCAGAGTCTACGGTACGTCTGTTGTCGTCGGTAGCACGTCTTCTCGAGTCCAGAGTAAGCCTTGAGTCCTCGGTAACACGTCTTTCTGAGTCCACAGTACGTCTGTTGTCATCGGACACACGTCTGTCAGAGTCCACAGTACGTCTGTCATGATCGGCAAGTCGTCTTTGAGACTCCATAATACGTTCTGCTGTCGTCAGCAACACGTCTTTCAGAGTCCACAGCACGTCCGCTGTCGTTGATAACATGTCTCTTAGAGTCCATAGTACGTCTGCTGACGTCGCCGATACGTCTTTCAAGGTCTGCAGCACGTCTGCTGTTGGCAACACGTCTTTCAGAGTCCAAAGTATGTCTGTTGTCAACGCCAGTACGTCTTTCGGAGTCAGCAGTACGTCTGCTGTCGTCGGCAGCACGTCTGTCAGAATCCACGGTACGTCTTCTATCGTCAGCAACACGTCTTTCAAGATCTACGGAATGTCTTCTACGGTCGGCAAACACGTCTTTGAGACTCTGCGGTATGTCTGTTCTCGTCAAACACACGTCTCTTTGAGTCCACAGTACGTCTGGAGTTATTTTCGTCACGTCTTCCTGAGACCGTAGTACGTCTGAAGTCGTAGCAAGCAGCACACGTCTTTCGTTGTCGGTTTGTCTGGAGTCTTCGAAGTTTACGATGTGTTTGATGCCACCACTCACACGTCTTTCCGAGTCAACAGTACGTCCAAAGTCTTCGCCGACACGTCTTTTCCGAGTCAAGTACGTCTGAAGTCTTCGCCGACACGTCTTTCCGAGTCAACAGTACGTCTGAAGTCTTCGCCGACACGTCGTTCAGAATCTGAAGCTCGTCTCGAGTCATGAATATCACGTCTTCTCGACTCGACGGGATATTTAGATTCATCGCCCCACTTCTCTGTTAAAGTCGACGTTACGTCGGAGGTCATCATTAACCCGTCTTCCAAAGTTGACGGTGCACATTGACCCTACTCTGACATGTCCTTCTGAGTCTATGGTACGCCTGGAATAATCGTTAGCTCGTCTTCCAACGTCAACAGTACGTCTCTTGTCTCGTGGCAGGCACGTGAGTCATGGACCGTCTGTAGTCATCGTTAACTCTTCTACCTGTGTCAGCAGTACGTCTTGAGTCATCGGAAATCCGCCTTCCAGAGTGGACAGTACGTCCGGGGTCGTCCATGACATGTCTTCCCGAGTCTACAGCACGTGGGGACTCGTCGTTGCCACGTCTGTTTGCGTCCAAAGTACGTCTCAAGCTGTCATGGGTACGTCTTCTCGAGTCAACAGTATGTCTGGTGTCATCGTCAATACGTCGTCCTGCAGTCAGGGTAACACGTCTTGGGTCATCGTTGATGCGTCTGGCGTCCTCATTAAACGCGTCTTGGACCCTCGTTAATGCGTCTGAAACCCTCGTTTACACGTCTGGAGTCCTCATTAGCACGTCTGGAGTCCTCATTTATACGTCTGGAGCCCTCATTAGCACGTCTGGAGTCCTCATTAGCACGTCTGGAGTCCTCGTTTATACGTCTGGAGCCCTCATTAATACGTCTGGAGTCCTCATTAACATGTCTGGAGTCCTCATCAGTGCGTCTGGAGTCCATATGAATACGTCTGGAGTCCCACATTAGTACGTCTGGAGTCCTCATTAGTTCTTCTGGAGTCCACATTAGTACGTCTGAAGTCCTCATTAGTACGTCTGCTGTCCTCGTTTACACACGTCCAGAGTCCTCCTTTGTACGTCTGGAGTCTTCATAGACACGCCTGAAACCCACATCAGTACGTCTGGAGTCCTCATTAGTACGTCTGGAATCCTCGTAGACACGCCTGGAGTCCTCATTAGTACGTCTGAAAACCTCATTGGTACGTCTGGAGTCCTCATAGACACGCCGAGAGTCATCATTAGTACGTTTGGAGTTCTCATTGGTTTGTCCGTAATCCTCATTAGTAGTACCTCTGGGGTCCTCGCTATCACGTCTGGAGCGCTCGTGAATACGTCTTCTGTCCTCATTGCTACCTCTGAAGTTCTCATTAGTACGTCTGGAGTCTTCGTTAATATGCGTGGAATCCTTGCCAATACGTCTGGAGTTGTCATTGACACGTCTGAAGTCTTCGGTGAACTGTCTGTCATCATCATTGATACGCCTGGAATCCTTATTCACACGTCTTGAGCCCTCATCAACACGTCCTGACTCCTCTGTAATTCGTCTCAAGTCCTGGTTGATACGTCTTGGGTTCTCATGAACGCGTCTAGAGTCATCATGGACACGTATGAAGTCGTCTTTAACGTATTCGTCGAAGTTTGAAGCACGTCTTAAGTTAGTGCCGCGATGCGTCTTTCCGAGTCAGTTGTACGTCTAGAGTCATCTCTTTCGAGCCTCGAAACCAGTCTAAACTCACCGCCGATGCGTCTTTCCGAGTCAGTTGTACGTCTAGGGCCGTGGCTGAAAACGTCTTTCTGTGTCACCCGTTCGCCTGTGGTCTTGCTCAGCACGTCTTGCTGAACCTGCCGCACATCTGGAGTTCACAGACAGACGTTGGCGGTCTACAGTCCGTCTGGAGTCATCGCCCAAACGTCCAGAGTCAGCCTGTACACGTCTGGTGTCAGAGTCTACACGTCTGGTGTCAGCCTCTACACGTCTGGTGTCAGCCTCTACACGTCTGGTGTCAGTATCTACACGTCTGGTGTCAGTATCTGTACGTCTGGTGTCAGCCTCTACACGTTCTGCTGTCAGTATCTACACGTTCTGGTGTCAGCATCTGCACGTCTGGTGTCAGCCTCTACACGTCTGGTGTCAGCCTCTACACGTCTGGTGTCAGTATCTACACGTCTGGTGTCAGCACCTGCACGTCTGGTGTCAGCCTCTACACGTCTGGTGTCAGTATCTACACGTCTGGTGTCAGTATTTACACGTCTAGTGTCAGCACCTGCATGTCTGGTGTCAGCCTCTATACGTCTGGTGTCAGTATCTACACGTCTGGTGTCAGTATCTACACGTCTGGTGTCAGCCTCTACACGTCTGGTGTCAGCCTCTACACGTCTGGTGTCAGTATCTATACGTCTGGTGTCAGCCTCTACACGTCTGGTGTCAGTATCTACACGTCTGGTGTCATCTCTACACGTCTGGTGTCAGCCTCTACACACGTTGGTGTCAGTATCTACACGTCTGGTATCGACGTCTACCCGACTGGATTTAAAAGCCACACGCCTGGAGCTAACATCTACATGCCTGGGGCCAACATCTAGACGTCTGGAGTCATCTTCTATACGTCTGGAGTCAAGGTCTGCACGTCTTGAGTCAACATCTGTACGTCTGGTGTCAACATCAACACGTCGGGAGTCAGTGTCAGCATCTACACGTCTGGAATCGGGATTTGCGCGCCTGGAGTCATCTTCAACAACTACCCGTCTGGAGTTAAACATTTGCACATCCGTCTGAGTCAACATCTAAACGCCTGGAGTCAACATCTGCACGTCTGGATTTAACTTCTCCATGTCTGGAATCAACAGCTGCACGTCTGGATTTAACTTCTCCATGTCTGGAATCAACAGCTGCACGTCTGGAGTCAACATCTGCACGTCTGGAGTCAACTTCTACACGTCTGGGGTCAACATCAAACACGTCTGGGAGTCAACTTCTACACGTCTGGTGTCAAGGTATACACGTCTTGAGTGAACATATCACATCTGGTGGCAACATCTGCACGTCCTGGAGTCAATATCTGCACGTCTAAAGTTATATTCTGCATGTCTGGAGTCTACGTCAGCATCTGCTCGTCTGAAGTCAATATCTGCCCGTCTGGAGTCAACATCTACACGCCTGGAATCAACATCTGAACATCTGGAATCAACATATTCACGTCTTGAGTCAGTGTCAGCATCTACACGTCTGGAGTCAAGATCTACACGTCTGGAATCAACATCTACATGGTCTCTGGAGTCAGTGTCAGCATCTACACGTCTGGATTGAACATCTACACGTCTCGAGTCAGCATCTACACGTCTGGAGTCAGCATCTAACATGCCTGGTGTCAACATCTGCACGTCTAGACTCAACATCTACACGCTGGAGTGAACATCTACACATCTGAAGTCAGCATCTACACGTCTAGAGTCAGAATCTATACGTCTAGACTCAACATGTACACATCTGGAGACAACATATACAGCTCTATACATCTGGAATCAAACATCTACACGTCTAGAATCAAACCTCTACACGTCTGGAGTCAACATCTACACGTCTGGAGTCAAAATCTACACGTCTGGAGTCATCTACCGTCTGGAGTCAATATCATTATGTCTAGAGTCATATCGGTATCTACACGCCTGGAGTGACCATCTACACGTCTGAAGTCAATATCCCCACGTCTGGAATCAACATCTACACGTCTAGAGTCAATATTTTCACGTCTGAAGTCATCATCTACACGTCTAGAGTCAATATTTTCACGTCTGAAAATCATCGTCCATACGTCTGGAGTTAACATTTATGCGAGTCGCCTGGAGTCAACATCTATACGTCTGGAGTCAACATCTGCACGTCTGGAGTCATCATCTACACGTCTTGAGTCATAATCTACATGTCTGGAGTCAACATTAACACGTCTAGAGTCACACATCAACCCGTCTTGTATCAACATCAACCACGTCTAGAGTGAACATCAACACGTCTTGTGTCAACATCAACACGTCTGGAGTCCAACATCAACACGTCTGGGGTAGAGGTCTTCACGTCTAAAGTCAACATCTACACAGTAGAGTCAACATTTATGCGTCTGGAGTCAACATTTATGCGTCCGGAGTCAACATCTACACGTATGGAGTCAAGGTTTACACGTCTGGAGTCAACATCTACACGTCTGGAGTCAAGGGTTTACACATCTAGAGTCAACATCTACACGTCTGGAATCAACATCTACACGTCTGGAGTCAACATCTTCACGTCTGGAGTCAATGTTTACACGTCTGGAGTCAACATCAACACGTCTGGAGTCAACATCAACACGTCTGGAGTCAACATCAACACACGTCTGGAGTGAAGGTCTTCACGTCTGGAGTCAACATCAACACGTCTGGAGTGAAGGTCTTCACGTCTGGAGTCAACATCAACACGTCTGGAGTGAAGGTCTTCACGTCTGGAGTCAACATCAACCACGTCTGGAGTGAAGGTCTTCATTTCTGGAGTCAACATCTGCACGTCTGGTGTCAACTTCAACACGTCTGGAGTCAGCATCAACGCGTCTGGAGTGAAGGTCTTCACGTCTAAAGTCAGCATCAACACGTCTGGAGTCAACATCAACACGTCTGGAGTGAAGGTCTTCACGTCTAGAGTCAACATTCTGCACGTCTGGAGTCAGCATCAACACGTCTGGAGTCAGCATCAACACGTCTGGAGTGAAGGGTTTTCACGTCTGGAGTCAGCATCAACACGTCTGGAGTCAGCATCAACACGTCTGGAGTGAAGGTCTTCACGTCTGGTGAAACTTCCCGTCAGCATCAACACGTCTTGAGTCAGCAGTCTCACGTCTGAAATCAGCTTTAGATCTGGGTGTCAAAATGTCCACGTCGTCTGACGTCATCCCAGTCTTTGCTGCCGTCAGCAAAGCGTGACGTTTGCACGTCGGCGATCAGCACAACAAAACAGACCGGTCGCTGTCGTCATACGCCCAGTGATCTGGAATCGGTCAAAGATCGGCTGGACAGTTTGCAAGTCTGCTGTTGTGTTACTGACACGTCTTCCAAGATCTTCAACGTGTCTTATTCTCAGTCGTCTGTTGGGACAATCCAGAAGACTCGCTCAGGCCCGTACATTCGGACTGCCGGACGCTTGACCCCTGTCTGTCTTGGAGCGCGTCTAGTCTCCAAGTCTTGCCCAAGTCCGTCTCCGTCGAATCCGTCCGCTCATCTTCGAGAAATCTGTCCGCTTTAGTGGTCCTCTGGGAGTCTAGGTGTTGCCGATAATTCCTGGAGAGTTCCGGTTTTTTGAGACAGTTTCGTGAAGAGCTCGAGTCGGGGGCGTTCCAAGATGGCGTCTCGCTGGTCACGTGGTCTGCGCGTGCGCCTTGCAGGAAGAGCATGCAGCAGGCGACGAGGAGGAAGAAGGTGATGTGGTGTGCCGCATGGTGTGGTCTGGTTAGGGGACCCCGGCCGGACTGATCCCCTGAGGTCTGACCCAGCAGGACTGACCCAACTTCAGAAAACTGCGGGGTAAGTGGGTTAAGTGGGTTAGACGGTTCCCTGAAATTAAGGACAGTTACTCTAGGGGTTTCTGCAGTTACGTACGTGCAAAATTCACACGTGATTTCTTTTGTGTGTATTACTTCCTTTTGCATTCACAGCAGCAATGAAATGATCAATGTAGGCAAGAGTTTTCAGCCGCTCAAACTAAGGCATACTACAACACACTACGACACACACTCATAAAGACACATGCTGTTTATCTCTGTTCCCCATTGCACTCTGTCTCTCTCCCTTATTCTTCACACCACAACTGCGTTTATCTCTGTTCCCATTGCACTCTGTCTCTCTCTCCCTTATTCTTCACACCACAACTGCGTTTATCTCTGTTCCCCATTGCACTCTCCTCTCTCCCTTATTCTTCACACCACAACTGCTTCCATCTCTCTGTCTCCCCATTGCACTCTGTCTCTCTCTCCCTTATTCTTCACACCACAACTGCTTCCATCTCTGTCTCCCCATTGCACTCTCTCTCTCTCCCTTATTCTTCACACCACAACTGCGTTTATCTCTGTTCCCCATTGCGTCTCTCTCTCTCTCTCTCTCTCTCTCCCTTATTCTTCACACCACAACTGCGTTATCTCTGTCCCCATTGCACTCTCTCTCTCTCCCTTATTCTTCACACCACAACTGCGTTTTATCTCTGTTCCCCATTGCACTCTGTCTCTCTCTCCCTTATTCTTCACACCACAACTGCGTTTATCTCTGTTCCCCATTGCACTCTGTCTCTCTCCTTATTCTTCACACCACAACTGCGTTTATCTCTGTTCCCCATTGCACTCTCTCTCCCTTATTCTTCACACCACAACTGCGTTTATCTCTGTTCCCCATTGCACTCTGTCTCTTTCTCCTTATTCTTCACACCACAACTGCGTTTTTCTCTGTTCCCCATTGCACTCTCTCTCTCTCTCCCTTATTTCTTCACACCACAACTGCGTTTTTCTCTGTTCCCCATTGCACTCTCTCTCTCTCTCCTTATTCTTCACACCACAACTGCTCCCATCTCTGTCTCCCCATTGCACTCTCTCTCTCTCTCCCTTATTCTTCACACCACAACTGCTCTTTTATCTCTGTTTCCTCATTTGCACTATCTCTCTCCCTTATTCTTCACACTACAACTGCTTTCATCTCTGTCTCTCCATTGCACTCTCTCTCTCTCCCTTATTCTTCACACCACAACTGCTTCCATCTCTGTCTCCCCATTGCACTCTGTCTCTCTCTCCCTTATTCTTCACACCACAACTGCGTTTTATCTCTGTTCCACATTGCACTCTGTCTCTCTCTCCCTTATTCTTCACACCACAACTGCGTTTATCTCTGTTCCCCCATTGCACTCTCTCTCTCTCTCCCTTATTCTTCACACCACAACTGCGTTTATCTCTGTTCCCCATTGCACTCTGTCTCTTTCTCCCTTATTCTTCACACCACAACTGCTTTATCTCTGTTTTCCTCATTGCACTCTCTCTCTCCCTTATTCTTCACACTACAACTGCTTTCATCTCTGTCTCTCCATTGCACTCTCTCTCTCTCCCTTATTCTTCACACCACAACTGCTTCCATCTCTGTCTCCCCATTGCACTCTCTCTCTCTCCCTTATTCTTCACACCACAACTTTTTTTCCATCTTCGAAGTTTCATTGTGTTGATGGACTTTCTGCCTGCATTTCTTTTCCCCAACTACTTATTTATCAGCGCGTGTGCAGAGAGGAGAGAGAGAGAGAGGAGAGAGAGGGGAGGGAGAGAGAGAGAGGGTGGGGGAGGAGAGGGGGAGAGGAAAGAGAGAGAAAGTTTACTGCAAGGCCACCGGCCTGTATGCAAAGGAGGAGGTACATGTGTCATGTAAAGACACAAAATGAGAAACGAACTCACACAGACCAAACTATAAAGAATCTACAAAACAAAAATATATCATTTCCTAACTGCATAGGATAAACCAACTGGGAAATTGCTTTCAGGTATTTTCTATGCAGTTTCCCCATTTACCCTTTTTATACTAAACAACAAAAATATTACCCAGTTGAAATAGATTTCGCAGTTTCTTCTTCTCTCTTTTTTTAAAGCATAATAATAAACATTGCAACAGAACGTGTAATAGACCTGCTTTCGCTCTGCAGATATAGTGTCAAATGTGTGTATTTTCGTCTAAATTTCGAAAAAAACTTTCGTCCAATACTTTTCACTAATTTCCTGATATACTGGACATACAAACAAGAAAATGGGTTGTTCGTCTCCTGTAAGCTTACAAAAAGGGCAAGAGTTTTGATTCTCCTGTATACCTTTTATGAGTGCTAATATCGCATATACCCCAATCTGAATTTGACAAAAACTGTACGAAATTTAATTATTGAAATGTCTGTTAGGTATTTTTTCTGGTTGCAGCAATGATTCAAAGGAACGATACGTAGAGTATCTTTCATCGACGAGGAGAGGAGAGAGACGAGAGAGAGAGAGAGAGATGAGAGAGGATGAGGAGAGAGAGAGAGAGAGGGGGGTGGGGGGGGCACTGATTATGGCAATTAAACATTTAATCCCATTTTCTATATGAAGATAGGGTTAGATTTATTCGAGTCATTGTTCATTATGCAGTGACCATGGGTGTGGTGTGTGTGTGTGTGTGTGTGTGTGTGTGTGTGTGTGTGTGTGTGTGTGTTGTGTGTGTGTGTGTGTGTGTGTGTGTGTGTGTGTGTGTGTATGGTATTGTGTGTGGTGTGGGTGGTGGTGTGTGTGTGTGTGTGTGTGGTGTGTGTGGGTGTGTGTGATTGGTTAAGGGCTACGTACGCTATTTGAAGAGAAAAAAAAAACTATGAACTACCAAAACAACGCTCATTCATTCGTTATGATTCTGCATAACAGTAGAGATTAACTCTAACAAAATAATATCAAAATGCCTTTAATAATACCGCTTCTTCCCCCATGCTCCTCCGACGTTAAATAGGTCAGACAACCTGAACTGCGAGGTCGCGCTCGTCAAATCTCATTCCAAGTCTGGACAAAACAATAGTGCTACTAAGGTTAAAGATATTATGGTTCTACGCACTGATGGTGGAATGGAAAGAAATCTCCGATCAACGTGCAAACGGGATGGGAGGTGGAAAAATTGCACAAAAGTGGGCTCAATCTTACCCGCCTGCTTCCGTTATATACCACTGAGGGCTAGCCAGTCAATTTCCGCCCGAACTATTTTCGTGAAGATTGCGTACATATTCGGCCACACCAGTTTTTCAAGGATAGTTGAAGCTTAAAGCTTACAGCTTCTTAATTGAGGGAATTGCTCCAGTCGCGGTCATGCGATACAGTGCTTACGGTCGGTTTTGGTGGAGAGAACCACTTCACGTATCTCCGGCGTGAAGAGCTCTTGCGTCCTTTTCTGAGGAGAATGCTATTCCGGGGCGTTGGCCGCGCGGTATCCAACGGCTGCTCGACTATCTATGCCAAATTTGGCCATAAATGGTGTGACAAGTTTGTCGTCTGTTGATGGAACTTTAGAGCAAACCCCGGCGG
>JADBJO010006925.1:70095-77595 GCA_016801955.1 Conus betulinus
AGTAAATGTGAGGGCTGTGTGGGAATGTGTTTGTTTGAATGTTCGATATTATATATATATATATATATATATATATATATATATATATATATATATATATATATCTATATATATATATATGTGTGTGTGTGTGTGTGTGTGTGTGTGTGTGTGTGTGTGTGTGTGTGTGTGTGTGTGAGAGAGAGGAGAGAGAGAGAGAGAGGGAGGGAGAGAGAGTCCAATGTAGTTCAGAGCTTTGTCTGTCTCACTTTGATGTGTTAACAGTGGAGGTGATTTGGGTTTGGGCTGGAGGCAGGAGTCTTCTTGTTTGCACACACACGCACGCACACACACACACGCACACACACACACACACACCCACACACCACACACACACACACACAAACACACACGCACACACACAAACACACACACCACACACCAACACACACACACACACACACACACACACGCAACACACACACACACACACACAACGCACACACACCACACACACACACACACACACACACCAAACACACACACACACACACACACACACACACACACACACACACACACACACACACACAGAGAGAGAGAGAGAGAGAGAGAGAGAGAGGAGAGAGAGAGAAGAGACAGACCAGACAGACAGACAGACAGAGAGACAAGGGTCCAAAGTACTTCAGAGCTTTGTCGGTTCCACTTTGATGTGTTGTCAGTGGAGGGGGATTTGGGGGGTTGGCCTGGAGGCAGTCTTTCATGTTTGGCTATCGTTGTAAGGGGATGGTCTAATCGCCTTGTTATTTCATTTCCTGCTCTTTTTGTTATCCTTTCAGAGTACTGTACACTGTGTGGGGAAGAGGATTTTCTCTACTCTTTCTCTTCTGTTCTCTTCCTTTCACTCTCATTCTCTCTTTCTCTCTTACTCTCTCTTTTTTTTCACACACAACACTCTCTCTCTCTCTCTCTCTCTCCTCTCTCTCTCTCTTTCGAAACGAAAATCTAAACGCAATTACTTCCAAAAGATGTTAATTTCTACAAAGGATTCACGTCAGATCTGGAAAGCTATCAACATGTTGAATAATAAACAGGTATCAAGAAGTCAGCAAATTCTTACAGACGTATCTGCAGATCAGTTAAACAACTATTTTGCAAACATCAAAGATAAAATCATATTACATGACAGGTCCAATGAAAATGATCTTAGCCACTTAAAACATTACCTTGATTCAAAGAATATTTACTTTCCTTTTACTCTCCAACCAATGACAGTATTGGATGTCAGTGAAAGTTTCTCATCTTTAAAACAATCTGGTGCACGCGATTTAGACGGTTTAGATGTAAAAAAATACTAAAAGTTTCATGCCCAATGATCTCTGACACGCTAACTTATTTATACAATTTGTGCATAGATAAACAAACCTTTCCTTTAAAATTTAAGGAAGCTAAAGTCATTCCTCTCCATAAATCTGGTGAAACATCAAATCCATCAAATTATCGACCTGTTTCTATTTTATCTGCTTTATCTAAACCTATTGAAAAACACATGCAAAAGTCCCTCTATTCTTACCTTGCTAAAAATAATTTACTCAATGAAGATCAGTCTGGTTTCCGTGAAAATCATTCCTGCCATACAGCCCTCATACAGCTTGTTGATAGCCTTCTATGCAGTATAAATGAAAATAAATTTACTGGTATTCTTTTTATAGACTTTGAAAAAGCGTTTGATGTTATAAATCATCCACTCCTACTGCGCAAATTAGAACTGTATAAATTAAATCCAGAATTCATTAATCTCTTGTCTCTTTTCTATGTAACAGAAAACAAGCAGTAACAGTTAACAAACAAAATGTCAAACTTTTTGCCTGTCAAATACGGAGTACCACAAGGCTCTGTATTAGGTCCTCTTCTGTTTTCTATCTATATCAATGATTTACCTTTTTATGTTAAATGTAAGTGTGAAATGTTTGCCGATGATACATCACTCTATTCCAGTGATTCAGACACCCCATAGACTAGCAAACAAACTACAAGATAATATTCATGGACTTACTGAATGGACCCAACTGAATCATATGTCCTTAAATGCAAACAAGACCAAATGTATGTATGTATGTGCTCGACAAAAAGGGCAAAGAATGAAGTCAAAATTTCAACCATTGTTTATATCTGATAAACAAATGAAGAAGTAGAGTCACATAAAATGCTAGGTGTAATAATTGATAAGGATCTATCGTGGACTGACCATACGAAGTCACTGGGAAAAACGTCTTTCACACAAAATTGCTTCAGCTAGCCAAGATTAAGAATTTCCTTGATACCCATTCTCGTAAGCTTTTTTCTTCTGTGCTCACGTTTTTATCAATAATTGATTATGCATCGACATTATGGGACAGCTGCAGTGAAACCAACTTAAAAATGATTCATCGAATGTACAAAAGAGCACTAAAATTAGTGTTTGTTAAAATCAAGCACTCTGACTACAGAAGATTATAAAAAAAACTTAATATATTAACTTTCCACAACAGACTTTTGTTCAATAAGGCAGTTTGTATGCATAATGTTATATACGGCAATGCTCCTAAAAAGATAAGCGACACGTTTAAAACTAACATCCATAGACACAATCATTTTTTATCTATTCCTAGACCAAGAAATAATCTTTATAAATCTAGTTTTTTATACTCTGGTGGAAATGTATGGAACAAGTTACCAACACGCTTTAAAAGTATAAACAATAAAATCCAGTTTAAAAATAATCTGAAAAGGTATCTCATGAATGGTTCATAACTTATATTTTCCCCCAACCTTTGAAATAAGGTTTTATGGTTTTTCATATGTATGCATATGTATATGTATATCTATGTACATGCTCGTGCATAAGTGTGTGTGCCTCAAAGGAAAGGGTATGTCAGTGTCGATAGTATTCTTGGAGTATACATACCGTGCACATTTGTGAAGACAATGTACATATTGTATATAACCATCTCTCTCTCTCTCTCTCTCTCTCTCTCTCTCTCTCTCTCTCTCTCTCTCTCTCTCTCTCTCTTACTTTCTGTAATTTCACCTTCTCATTTGTACACTCCCCCTATCCCCCCCCCCTCCCACCCCCCATCCATTTCTTCTCTGGTTGTGATTCCTCTCTTTCTCTCTGTCTTTGTCTCAGTCTCTC
Organism: Conus betulinus; assembly: GCA_016801955.1. Taxonomy (NCBI): domain Eukaryota; kingdom Metazoa; phylum Mollusca; class Gastropoda; order Neogastropoda; family Conidae; genus Conus; species Conus betulinus. The sequence continues at coordinate 73,250 of JADBJO010006925.1, forward strand.
CCTCTGACTCTCTCTGTCTCTCTGTTTGTCTGTCTGTCACACACACACACACACACACACACACACACACACACACACACACACACACACACACACACACACACACGCACACACACACACACACACTCACTCACGCACGCACGCACGCATGCACTCGCGCTTAACTTTATGATGCCAAGATTTATGTCTTTCAGGACAAATGAATATCACCAGATTTTCCCTGCCGTTCTCACTAAATCGTTCTTGGACACGAAGCAAAATTCATGTGGTATTGCTTGGACAAAGAGTGCGTAGACAGATGCTATCTGTCTTGTGGAATAACATTGAACATGAATTTAACTATTTCACCGGATTGCGTGCGAGCAAAACACTATATCTGTAACATGTGTGTGTGTGTGATTAGAATTCTCCGTTCGTCGTTTTTCTCTTTTCTTTCTGAGAATCAAGCTGAAAAAAGTCATAATAGGAGCAACGAAAAACACTATGAGAGAACGAACTAAAGCTGCACCACGAGCAGTGCGGAAAAAGACAACAAGGAAGGTTCACACATAGTAATATCTTTTATAATTGTTAAGGTGACAGATGCAGAGAGAGAGAGAGAGAGAGAGAGAGAGAGAGAGAGAGAGAGAGAGAGAGAGAGAGAGGAGAGAGAGAGAGAGAGAGAGCGACCGACCGACCGACCGACCGACCGACCGACAGACAGACAGACAAACAGACAGACAGACAGACAGATAGACAGACAGAGCATAAGGACACAGAAAAAAAAGCCAGAAAGACAGAGACAGACGAACCTTTGCTCACAGAGACGTGCATTATAAGAGAAAGGACCATTTTAAAGAGATAATTATTCTTTTAAAAATGGTAAAAGATGACTTCAAAAAAAAAAAAAAAAAAAATCACTTAAACATTGCCTGGGTGAAATCCACTCTTTTCTCAGATGTTCTTTCTGTTGTCTGTCTTTGTCTGTCTGTCTGTCTGTCTCTCTCTCTCTCTCTCTCTCTCTCTCTCTCTCTCTCTCTCTCTCTCTCTCTTCAGATGTCATTATACGGGCTTTCACACGAGTTATTTTGAACCAAAAGTTTCCTCACGGCAATTTGTGCCGAGGACAAATTGAGCTCTCTCTCTCTCTCTCTTTTGCGGGAGGCGGGAAGGGGGACTTGATGGTGGGGGTGGGGTTATATCCGTTCATGCGCACTGAGCAGGAAACACAATTAAGCGGATGTGAGTCGCCAGATGGTGTGGGTGACTAGGACGAAGCCATCAAGGTGAAAAGGTGGAGTGACGTCATGAAGGTGATATGGTCTGGAAGCTAGTGACTGGAATGTCCGGCGAGGAAGGGTTGATGGAGAGAAGACTGGAGGAGACTTTGAAGAGGTCGCGTCTGTTTCTTTGGAGTGGCCTGGCTGTGTATATACCTCGGTCTATCATGCGTTGTAAACAAAGGGGACTGACTGGTAATTTTATTTATTTATTTACTTAGTTGTTTATTTATCTATTTAGTTATTAATTTAATCGTTTATTTATTTATTTATTTATTCTGTTATCTATCTAATTACTTATTTATTTTATTCATTCATTTGATTGTGTGTTTATTTATTTGTATAACCGTGTGCTTGTTCTTTTATTGCATTTACTTATTTCTTCGTCCTGTCTGTCTGTTTGTCTGTCTGTCAGTCTATCTATCTATCTATCTATCCGTCCGTCCGTCCGTCCGTCCGTCCGTCCGTCCGTCCGTCCGTCCGTCTGTCTGTCTGTCTGTCTGTCTGTCTGTCTGTCTATCTATCTATCTATCTATCTACGTATTGATTTTTTATGGTTAACATTACCTTGACTTAAACGCAGCTGGTGCTGATCTTCAAAGTCTTGTTACATGCCGTTTCACTCCCTGACCTTTCCTTCGTTGTTGTTGTTGCTGTTTTTTGTTGTTGTTGATTTCCTCCCTTCCTTCCTCCCTTCCTTCCTTCCTTCCTGAAGGTGGAGTGGGAGGTGTGGGGTGGGGGTGGGGGGATCTCTACTTATGTATATCCTGTGATGACTCTGCAGTAGATACACATCTGACTGAATATATAGCCCTCTGCAGTCGGCTGGGCTGTGAAAAAAAAAGTGAAAAGAAAAATGAAATGATATCGTGGGATTTAATGATAAACACTTTGCTGTAGATTCCAGGAATTAAAAAAAAAAAATCCCAGGAAGTTCTGCTTTAGTCGTTTTCCTCTTTAATTTTTTTTTTGACTTGTTTGTTGATCATTTATTCATCTATTTATTTATTTGTTTATTCATGTAGTTATTGGAAACAAATGTATATCTTTCACTTTATATGCCCGGCACATGGAGTGTGGAGAGGAAAAGGTCTTTTAGATCACCGATCTGGCCTGGTTTGATATCTTCACCAGGAATTCTTGTTTGCATTCTGATTTTAGTGTGTTTCTCGACCTCTGTGGTCGATTAGGCTATAAATGGCAGGACTTAGTTTACTCCCTTCATTTTCTGCTATTTCTCTCCTGAGCCTTTAGTCCAAATGTATCTTTACTTTCATCTTTTTTTTTTTTTTTATAAACTCTTTGCTTTTGCTTTTTTTTTTTTTTTCATTTGTTTAGCGTTGTTATTTGTTTCATCTATTTGCAGTACACGTCTTTATAATCCAACTATCTCAATCGCTCTCTCTATGTTTATTTATTTGTTTGTTTATTTATTCATTAATTTACTTATCTATTTATTTATTCATTTTTTTTCCTTATGTGCATTTAGCTCCAAGTTCGTGCCAATTCATCAACACCCATATACGAAAAAAAAAATGAGAAGAACTGATGCCACCAGATGATGATTTTACCTTGCAGAAGAATAAAAGCTACTCTTTCGGCATGGTGGTATGTGCTCAATTTTCGTTCCGTCGCTTCCTTGTTTTTTTTCTTTGTTCATGGTTGTTACTTGTTTCTTCTATTTGCATTGCAGGCCTTATAATCCAACTCGCTTTCTCTCTTCTCAATTACTCATTTAAATTATCTGTTTATTCATTCATTCACTCGTCTATCTATCTATCTATCTATCTATCTATCTATCTATCTATCTATCTATCTATCTATCTATCTATCTATCTATCTATCTCTGCCTCTGTCTCTGTCTGTCTGTCTGTCTTGTCTGTCTGTCTCTCTCTCTCTCTCTCTCTCTCTCTCTCTCTCTCTCTCTCTCCTCCCCCACTCTCTTTCTCTATTTCTCTCTCTCTCTATTAGTTAATCAATCCATCCATCTATCCATCTATCTGTGTTTTGTTTATCTATCTCTCTATCAATTGCTCTTTCTATCTGTCAATCTATCAATCTATCTGTCTGTCTGTCTGTCTGTCTGTCTCTCTTTCTCTCTCTCTCTCTATTTCTCTCTCTCTATCAATTAATCAATCCATCCATCCATCTATCTATCTATCTATCTATCTATCTATCTATCTATCTATCTATCTATCTATCTATCTATCTATCTATCTATCTATCTATCTATCTATCTGTTTTGTTTATCTACCTCCCTATCTATCGATCTTTCTATCTGTTAATCTATCAATCAATCTATCTATCCATCCTATCTATCTATCTATCTATCTATCTATCTATCTATCTATCTATCTATCTATCTATCTATCTATCTATATCTATCTACCTACCTATCTATCTGTCTGTCTGTCTGCTGTCTATCCATCCCCTGCATTTAGCCAGAAGTTTGTGCCCATTCATCAGACACCTATACACTAACGAAAAAAAAAAAAAAAAGAAAGGCATCGACCCTAATCCCCCCATCCCTCCCCCACCTCCACCCCCCGCCTCTCTCCCCAGGTAGTGGTTAAAAGTTTCACCTTGCTGGTATTTTGTGTTGTTCTCCACGGGAGAAAGATCAGCCTGCTCAACATTGAAGGGTGTCTGATCAACATTGAAGGGTGTCTGATCAGCTTTGAAGGGTATCTGATCAACATTGAAGGGTATCTGATCAACATTGAAGGGTGTGTGATCAACATTGAAGGGGTGTGTGATCAACATTGAAGGGTGTCTGATCAACATTGAAGGGTGTCTGATCAACATTGAAGGGTGTCTGATCAACACTGAAGGGTGTCTGATCAACATTGAAGGGTGTCTGATCAACACTGAAGGGTGTCTGTTCAGACCAGCTGAGGAGCATCAACAAACCTATTTTGGCGAAAAAAAGACACTGACGTTAATTCACTTTAAAAGTCAAAGACTGGAAAGGTATTCAAACTATGATTCGTTGCTTCTTACCCTCCTCCATCCTCCCCCTCCTCCCTCCCTTATTACAGCATCTACCCCTTCCTTCCCCCTGCCTCACCTTTCCACTCCACTCCACCC
>JADBJO010006925.1:98475-100975 GCA_016801955.1 Conus betulinus
GTATTCTTGTCCAGTACCCCCGAAGAACAGACCAGTGGAACTACATATGTATTCATTCAGAAGAAGCCAAAGCATGTGTATGAAGGTACAAACATACCTGTCCAGAATTGAAAAGAAGCGTCAATGCAAAAAAAAAAAAAAAAAAATGGTACTTGTCCTTTTTTCCCCACAGAACAGGCAATTGCAGGTGCAGACGTACTCATCTATTTCCACACAGGACAGACCAGTGCAGGTACAGACGTACTGGTCCATTTCCACAGAGAACAGACTAGTGCAGGCACAGACGTACTGGTCAATTTCCACAGAGGACAGACCAGTGCAGGCACAGATGTACTGGTCCATTTTACACAGGATAGACCAGTGCAGGTACAGACGTACTGGCCCATTTTATTCAGGACAGACCAGTGTAGGTACAGCCACACTGGTCCATTTCTACACAGGACAGACCAGTGCAGGTACTGACGTACTCATCTATTTCCACACAGGGCAGACCAGTGCAGGTACAGACGTACTCATCTATTTCCGCACAGGGCAGATCAGTGCAGGTACAGACGTACTCATCTATTTCCACACAGGACAGACCAGTGCAGGTACAGACGTACTGGTCCATTTCTACACAGGACAGACCAGTGCAGGCACAGACGTACTGGTCCATTTCCACACAGAATAGACCAGTGCAGGTACAGGACGTACTGGCCCATTTTATACAGGACAGACCAGTGTAGGTACAGACATACTGGTCCATTTCTACACAGGACAGACCAGTGCAGGTACTGACGTATTCATCTATTTCCACACAGGGCAGACCAGTGCAGGTACAGATGTACTCATCTATTTCCACACAGGACAGATCAGTGCAGGTACAGACGTACTCATCTATTTCCACACAGGACAGACCAGTGCAGACACAGACGTACTGGTCCATTTCTACACAAGACAGACCAGTGCAGGCACAGACAGACGTACTGGTCCATTTCCACACAGGATAGACCAGTGCAGGTACAGACGTACTGGCCCATTTTATACAGGACAGACCAGTGTAGGTACAGACATACTGGTCCATTTCTACACAGGACAGACCAGTGCAGGTACAGACCGTACTCATCTATTTCCACACAGGACAGACCAGTGCAGGTACAGACGTACTCATCTATTTCCACACAGGACAGACCATGCAGGTACAGACGTACTGGTCCATTTCTACACAGGACAGACCAGTGCAGGTACAGACGTACGGGTCCATTTCCACACAGGATAGACCAGTGCAGGTACAGACGTACTGGCCCATTTTATACAGGACAGACCAGTGTAGGTACAGACATACTGGTCCATTTCTACACAGGACAGACCAGTGCAGGTACTGACGTACTCATCTATTTCCACACAGGGCAGACCAGTGCAGGTACAGATGTACTCATCTATTTCCACACAGGACAGATCAGTGCAGGTACAGACGTACTCATCTATTTCCACACAGGACAGACCAGTGCAGGTACAGACGTACTGGCCCATTTCCGCATAGGACAGACCAGTGCAGGTACAGATGTACTGGCCCATTTCCGCACATGACAGACCAGTGCAGGTGCAGACGTACTGGCCCATTTCCGCACAGGACAGACCAGTGCAGGTACAGACGTACTCATCCATCATTTCGAATGACAGATTAATGTAGATTGAGGCCTATTGGTAAAATGTACCTATAGGAGACCGATGGAGGTACAAACTTACTTGTACAGTTCCGAAACTTATCTAGCTCCCCAAAGGAGAAATGATTTAAACAAGTAACAAGATGCAAAGCATATAAACGTACTCCCAGTAGTGACAGACAGGGGAGACAATTTTCACTTAGTGGAAGAAAAAAACTCGACAGTGCGGTGATTATTTCCCTTATCGGACTTGATTTTTTTTTCTTAGATCATCATGTATAGCCGTTAGTAATAGCTATTCTGGTAACATAAAACATCGGGCATCATCCGTGACCCATAATGATGACATACGTACACATTTTCAGAAAGATCGGCCTAGAAGCTTTGTCTGGAGCGAGTGGAACACATTTTGACCATGGACGGACACACAGACAGACACACACACACAGACACACAGACAGCGTTTTCTTCTTCGTTCCCATTGTAAAGTACTCCCTGTTCAGGCATCAGATAACAAATGTTTTTATCGTATCCTACGCTATCTTTCGAATTGCAAAACACTTTTCTGGCCTAAAGACTTATCAGAACAAGGTACTTTTCACTTTCACAACTCCTAACCCCATGGATGTGGTGGACTGACTGCCTGCGGAATAGTTTACCATGTGAAACGTGTACTGTAGTTTTTAAGTGAATTACACTTAAACTTGAAAGGAACCCGTACTTCGCGTTTTCTGACAGTATAACTAACTTTTCGAATGAAACAAATATCAATGATGTCTGAAAAACTACCTGCTCTAAGTACGGTACTAGGTTTAATCTAGATAGCAGAAGAATTTATACATGGATATTGATGT
>JADBJO010006925.1:108475-110975 GCA_016801955.1 Conus betulinus
AGCGCGCTAACCACTTTACCCCCCCCCCCCCCCCCACACCCCCACGCCAATTCTAAGCACATTCCCTCTCTTTTCATTTTGGTGATGCTTTTTCTTCTCACCTCCATCCACACTTCCCTGCCCTCTTTCTCCTTTCTTATTCCTCTGTCCCCCCCCACCCCCAAACCCTCTCCCTCACACGTACCTCCCGTTTCAGCCTCGGTTCTCTGTATCCCCCCCCTCCTCTCTCTCTCTCTCTCTCTCTCTCTCTCCTCTGTGTGAGCCTTTCTTCTTGCATCCCATTTTCTCTCTTTCCATTAGCTGTTTCTTTCTCTCTCTCTCACCATTCCCTTTACTCGTCCTTCATCCCTCGCCCCCTCTCTCTTTTTCCCTTTCCTCCCTTTCCCTCCCCACGCTTCCATCAGCCCCTTCCTGTTGTCGGGAGTGGTTGGTAATTTGTGACGTTGAGTAGATTTCAGTATGGGTTACACAGATTTGTAGGTACTCTGGAAGTCTCTGCGTCCTTTCCCACATGGTATTCCTGACTACTAATGTTGCAGACTTCTGTGACCGTGTAAAGTCATTTGCTCGTTATTAGATAAGGTCCATGCCAGCGTTTTGTTGTTGTTGTTGCTCTGTTTCTGTAGCTTGTTGCCCGTTTCAGAAATATGAAAATCGTTTCTCTCTACTCCTGCCCATGGATATAGCCGCGCTTTAGGTGTCATCGTTACGGTCAGTCTAGCCAGTTCATGTCATTTAGCTCCCTTGTCTGCAAATGGCGTCTTCCCTCGAGAAAAAAAAAATAGAAGAAGCGATTAATGAGAAAGTTTTGGGTGGCTTTTGACGCGGCTTTTTTCACGAGAAGTTGTGCGTGTTAACAAGGCTGCCAGAAGCTACACTGAAGATGAGATGGCCACCATTTTGTTTGATTCGCCAAACATCGTTGATAAAAGAGGACGAAAACGTGAAAAACGAAATGAAAGTGATGTTGATCAAGCTGACAATGATTTAGGTGACTAGGATTATTCTGATGAGGATTACACCCACTTAAACCAAATGGATCGACAGGTATAAAGGAAGTGGTCGTGCTTGTGGAAGTGGGTGGGGTTAGGGACGTGGTGAGAGAGGAATAAGTGAGCAAAATGTGACGCATGCGACTATAGCAGATGGAACATGATGCCAACATCAACAAAATCTACTCTGCATATCACAAAGTGCATGGGCCTAACAAATATCCACCTTTGGAGGCTGGTTTTTTTTACATACTTTTTTTTTCATGTAGTTCAGTGGATTTGTTAGACCTCTGAACATATTTAGTACTTTCTTTTCCACCTATAAAAGGAAGAGACTATGAATGCTCATTCAAATCGTTTTTTTTATTTCTTTTGTGGCTTTTTTTTCTTTCTTTTTGTTGCCTTAAAATTTCGGTTATATTCACCTGAATGGAATAAATCTCGCCCAGTCACAAAATCAAACATATGATCATTGTACTATGTTTTCATTTTCATTTAAGAAATATATATTCTTTTATATACGTTTAAGCATGATTTGTTGTTATTTGTTTGTGAAGATAGTGATATGTAGGGCAAAAATTGAAATATTTTCGCGTGTCAAAGTGGTCATGCGACCAGTTAACAAGTAAAAAACTATGTCAAGTGTACACCTCTCGAAAGAAGTAGTTTCAGCATGGAGATGTCACAGTGTGTGCAGACCAGTCCATATACGCCACACAGCATCCTTTAAGCTTCGATACCATAGTGCGCATGATTTTCAGTTGATGATTGGATGAATTAATGACTAAAATGCTAGAATTTAAGGAAAGAGTCTCACGGCTAAGAAAAGTTCTTAGTAATTGGAAAGTTGGAGAGAGAGAGAGAGAGAGAGAGAGAGAGAGAGAGAGAGAGAGAGAGAGAGAGAGAGAGAGAGAGAGAGAGCACTACATACCACGCACGAAAAAGAAACGAAAAAAAAAAGGAGAGAGATGCACCGCAAAAGGGAATCCTTGGAATGCGAACCGTTCTAGAGGGGGAAAAAAAAAAGGACTGAAGCCGACAACCTTGGTCCAAACAAAAAACAAACCCTGGCCAGCTACTCAGACACCCGTTCATTTAGGATGTGCCCTCAACTATCGCAGGAAAGAGAGCTGTCTCTTCCCAGTACATGATTTCAGTCATATAATATTTCATAGCGCGCGCGCGCGCGCGCGCGCGCGCGCGCGCGCGCGCGTGTGTGTGTGTGTGTGTGTGTGTGTGTGTGTCTGTGTTTGCGTGCGTGCGTGCTGTATTTGCGTGTGCGTGTGTGTGTATGTGTAAGTTTGTGTGTGTTTGTGTGCGTGTGTGTGTGTGTGTTTGCGTGTGTGTGTGTGTGTGTGTGTGTGTGTGTGTGTGTGTGTGAGTGTGTGTGAGAGAGAGAGAGAGAGAGAGAGAGAGAGAGAGAGAGAGAGAGAGAGAGAGAGAGAGAGAGAGAGCATAAAAAAGACACCGATTAAAGCAAAGAGACTTACAGAAGATGATCCACTCTA
>JADBJO010006925.1:112859-115359 GCA_016801955.1 Conus betulinus
AGGCCAGAAGGTCGAAATATTGGGAAAGATTTTACGGGATTGTTGTTTACTTCTTTGTTTGGATGTTTTTAACTGTTGATATGAAGAAACAAACGTGCATCGTGTACTACGATCCAATCACGTATCATTTCGTTATTCCTCCTCACTGGGTGCCTGTTGGGTGTTTTGCCTGGATATTTACAGACCTCCCGTCGCGCATCCTTCACTGGATCCACCGACATGCCACCCAATCTCCAAAGTTTGTTACTAGAACTGAGGAGATCTACGGACAAAATAGCCACGCTACCGTTCACACAGTGGTTTTATGACGAGATGTATTGAGCATCAGACTATTCCCAAAGGTATGATTTTAAAATTTGGTTTTGACGCATTACCTAAGGTGGACTTTTTGCATAAAAACGTGAAAGACCTGATATACTCTACTAGCCTCGATATTTTGAAAACATGTAGAGAAACGTATCAGTCACTGTCGGAAAATGGAAACAGGGACACTTCATGCTGTTATGTACAATATCTATCAGTGCGTCAACTGCTTGGAATTTGAAGGAATACGGAAAATGCAGATGAAACTCTACAGTGACCTCAAATGTATATACTATAAGAAGAAATTCAAGAAACTCCAGACTTTGCTGGCTCAAACAGACGACAACATCAAACTTCATCAGGTGAAAAAACGGAAGTGCCGTCGCTTTAAACGCCTACATGAGCCTCAGACTAGAAGCAGTTATCGACCAGATGAAGAAGTAAAATCTGAAACTGTCTTCAATCTTTCTGGTATTGAAATGTCCTCTGAACAGTTGAAAGTGTTGAGTCTTGGTCCTAAATTCTGCCCGACCCCTCGGACTCTAGACACACAGCAGTTATCCCAGGATGTACGTGAGGGGTGTAGAAGACTACGTTTAACCGAAATGTTTTATGACGACCTTCAGGACGATGATGAGGAAGAAACTCCCCCTCGTTTTTACAAGAAAACTTTTTACAACACCCCTGTGGAAGAGATGCAGCACTGGACGCTTACTGCGACGTCATAGAACGACTTACCTCAACCCACCAGCCCAGTAAAAGACCCAGAGACAACCTAACCACCAGTGAACGCAGAGCACTCCGTGAACTCAAACAACTAGTTCATAATAGAATAATTAGGATCAGTAGAGCTGATAAAGGGGGCGCCATCGTAATCCTGAATACTGAACAATATATACAGGAAGCACTTAGACTACTTAGCGACCCCCTACATTATGAGCGTGTTGACCATGACCCTACTGCTAAAATAGCCACCGAGTCCAACAAGATCATAGACAAATTAAAGAACAAATCCTATATAAACGACAACACACATAAGTGGGCCAGGTTAGACCCCAGAAACACACGTACACATATTTTTTACCATTTACCGAAAATACATAAAAGTCTTATAAACCCACCTGGTCGCCCCATAGTCTCTAGTGTTGGAGGACCTACTGAAACTCTTTCTAAACTGGTTGATTATTGGCTTAGAGACTATGTCACCCGCTTACCTAGCTATGTACAGGACTCTACACATGTGCTCAGACTAGTGAATGAATGGAACACCAAACTGGGTCCTTTTCCTCCCAACTACAAAACTGGTAACCATTGATGTTGTTAGTCTTTATACCAACATTCCTCATGACGAAACAGAAAAATCCGTGGGTCATTTTTTATCGCTCAACCCTGTGAAAAAGGTCCTCCCCGGACCAGTTTCTCCTTGAAATTATTAGACATATTCTAAAAAAAACAATTTTTTTACTTTTGAAGAGGCCATTTACCGACAAAAGTCAGGCACAGCTATGGGCACCCCCATGGGCACCTACTATTGCCAACCTATTCATGGGGTGGTTGGAAAGCCGCCTACTCGAAATGAGTCCCATAAAAATAAACCCAGAACACTGGAAAGATTTATTGATGATATTTTACTGTTGTGGACGGGCACTGAATCGGACCTTGATCGTTTCAGTGATTTTCTTAACTCTTTTCACCCTTCCATCAAGTTTACAGTAAATAGCTCTTTTACTGAAATACCCTTCTTAGATATCCTTTTAAAAACTTGAGAACGGGTACATTAGCACCGATCTGTATACGAAACAGACCGATGCCCATGCATACCTACATTTTAAATCTTGCCATCCACGCCATTGCATAAATAATGTACCTGTCAGTCAGTTTTTACGTTTACGACGCGTTTGTTCCAATGTGGCAGATTTTAAAACTAACAGTGAAGACATGACTCAGCACTTCCTACCCGTGGTTATCCCCTCTCTCCATCCTTCTAAGAGCTAGGCAGAAAGCAGAAAACACCCCCTAGACTGGATACATTAGAATACAGGCCTAAAAGAAAAAAATCAGAGTACCTTTAGTTGTAACACATAATCCTTTAAATCCCCCACTGCGAACCTGGCTGAAAGAACAACTACCGGTTCTGCACAACAGTACTAAGATGAGAAAGGCTGCACCAGTCCAACCAATTGTGGGGGAAAGAACT
>JADBJO010006925.1:120359-123220 GCA_016801955.1 Conus betulinus
CGAAGACATCAGGAAGAAAAGCAATTAGTGAAAAGAATAAACGTTATTCGCTATTTATGGTCTGACAAAAAAAAATGGTGAATTTTAGATAGGGTTCAATCCGATTCTTGTTCTGTTTCGGTCATGTATGTATTGGAGACGTGGTGTGAATGGAGACGGCGTGTGTTTGTGTGTGTGTGTGTGTGTGTGTGTGTGTGTGTGTGTGTGTGTGTGTGTGTGTGTGTGTGTGTGTGTGTGTGTGTGTGTGTGTGTGTGTGTGTGTGGGTTCAATTTAATGTCTATACACATAAGTGATTTTAGACAACTAAAATAAACTGAATAAACAACAAGGTAGAAAAGGAGGAAGGAGGGGAGGGGTGTGTGTGTGGATAGACAGGCAACTGAAGGAGATATAAGAGAGATAGAGAAAACAGTGAGATAGAAAAAAGATGAAGAAGTATAAATGGAAAAAGGAAAAGGAGAAAAAAAAATGAGGATTAGAATGGGAATCGAAAGAAAAAAATGTTAACATGAATAAAAAATTGCAACCGATAACATAGCTAGAATAACATTTTTTAAAATCAGATGAACGCTTAACGTAACAGGATAATAACATTTAAACGTGAAAATAGAATTATTAAAGGAATCTAAAAATGGTACTCTGAACAAGTCCTAAAACAATGTCACAAATCAAAAGGGGTTTTATCAAAACCTCCTTCAGGGACTTTTCCGAAAAAAAACAGGCAGATAGGTTTTCATTTTACTACAGTGGAAAAAGTATATGTTCATTAGAAATTTTCCCACCGCAAAACGCATGTGATGTTGGAAGCGAATTTGGTCTTAAAAGCATTAAGTTTAAATCTATAGGCAAGGGAAGTTAAAAGCCTTAAGTTAGACAGTTGACCATACTTAGATATAAAAAACATCTTCAAAACTCGTTTGGTGGTCAGCAGGTGATGAGTGGCCAACATCTTCTTGTTTCTTTCTAAAATGCTTCCAGCAAGCATTCTGCAGTAGGCTATACCCTTCTTTCAGTGATAATGGGATTTTCAAATCATATGTTTCGTTTTGTATAATATGCAGAGTTTTTAGAGCTAGTTTATCTGCGGATTCATTGAATTGTATTCCACTGTGTGAAGGCACCCAAAGAAATGAAATGTAAGATTACTACCTCGCAGGATAAGGAAATGCACCAAATGATTAATCTCAAAAATCAAATCTTGTCTCACACTAGAATTTGAATTGCTAAGGCATACAACACTGATTTTGAATCGACACAAAAAAGAAATTGAGTCACAGTTTTCGGAAAATCAAGCAAATAATGCAAAGCCATGAGAAATAGCAGTTAATTCAGCTGTAAATATAGATCTGTGCTTTCCAATATAAAAACCTCTTTTGACCTTTAAGTAGGGGATAGTGAAAGCAGCACCAGCTTCGTGATTTTCTAGAACTGAACCATCGGTATAAACTTTGAGATGATTTGGATATTTGAGAAATAAATGCTCATTCGCAACTGTGCCAATAAAATTTATATTTTCACTTTTCTTTGCATCGGTATAATAATAATGTCAAAATGTCCTTTTTGTAATTCCCATGGAGGAATAGCACTACATGGATTACTACATTTTACCATATCTCTAATCGTATTTCTGATTGTTGAAAAGTATCTAGAGTTTCAGTTCTTATTGTTTTAAGACCATGATATGTTTTTGGCTCGTTTTGGGAAATCAACATCTGATCTTAAGCCAATTTCCTTTTCACATCGTTTTCACTTAAAGAGCCTTTTAACAAATATTTAGCGATGGCAAGCTGACGGCATTCATTTAAAGGAAGCACTCCTACCTCTCTATATGTTGCTATTGTTGATGTATGGAAAGGAACCCCCAAGGCCAGTCGAAAAGCTTTACAATCCACGCTTTGTAATTTGTTTAATAAATATTTTGGAGCAGTGAAAAAAACCTTCTTGACCATACGTAAGCCTAGAGCGAACAAGACTTATCGCTAGATGTTTCAGTACTCTGGAATCTTGGCTCCAGTATTGCTTACTAATAACTTTTAAAAAAATTTAAAGTTTTTTTCTTGCTTTAGTTAATAAGTATTCAATGTGATAATTCCAATTTAATTTAGAAGTAATATAAACCCCCCCAAAAAACTTTACCCTTTGTTTATATTCCAAAATATCAGACCCAATATGGAGGGATGATGGTAGTTGGGTGGATCAGCACCATTGTTAAATAAAACCAGATGAGTTTTCTCAGTTGATAGAGTTAGTCCATTTTCAAGCAAGTAGTTATTTAGTTATCTAATTCCATTTGATAAGCTTTTCTATAGTAGTTTTTATATCTCTTTTTGGTGACTTCTTTTTCATGGATACATTCATCCACATGCAAATATCATCTGCATATTGTACTAAGTTACATTTTTTGACAAACATTGAGGTAGGTCATGAAGTAATATATTAAAAAGATGGGCGCTATTACGACCGCTTGTGGAATACCCATTGTAGGCATGCGTGTTGTCGAATAGGAATTTCCCACCTTTGTTTGTATGCTTCTTTTTATCAACAAGTCTTTTATGTAAAAGTAGATGTTCCCAGACAAACCAATTTGTTTCAATTTATATAGTAATTTATGATGCCAACACGATCATACGCCTTTTTATATCAAAAAAGGTTGCTAGAACATTCTTTCTGCGAGCAAATTGATGCTTTACGTGTGTAGTCAATTTGACAAGATGATCAATGGTTGACCTACCCTTTCGGAAACCGGCTTGTTTTTTGGGATCACTTTATTTTTATTACAATAGAATATTAGTCTGTTTAAAACTATCTTTTCCATGAGTTTGCCTACATGCGAAGTTAATGATATAGGTCTGTAATTATT
>JADBJO010006926.1:0-10000 GCA_016801955.1 Conus betulinus
CCAAGAACCACTAGGGCACTCGGCCCTCCTCCTATTCCTTTAAATTCTGCTATGGTCTGACATGGTGAAGTAGTAGAAAGAAACTCGTGGAGAGCGTGGCAGCAGAGAGTCCTTAGAAGAGAAGCCCCCTTCAAACAAGTGTTTCGGCCTTTAACTCCTGACACTCTAGGGGGGTTGGGCCACACCCAGTTCATGACTGCGGATGTCCCTCTGCTGCCCCCTTTTTTTCCCATCTCGGGACGAGCCATGGCTGGGATTCGAACCCATACCCTTCTGGACATGCTCATTTTCTACTTAATGACTCGCGCACTAACCGCTGAGCCACTGGGACACCTGATATTTGTAGGAAATTTAAGCCTTATGAAGTTCACTTTTGTTCCTCCTTGACCAGATCCAGCTTTGAACACCTCTCTGCTGCTTCTGCCATTGCTTTCAGGGCTCTGGTTTTTTTCCCTCCCTGCAACTGAGAGCTGTTTCATGCAGACGTTCCTACAACCCCCCTAGCTCCAATTTCTGCTGTGAGGAGTTTGACCTGATAGCCTTCTCTCCTCAGGCTGTTTGCCAGATCAGCATACTTTTCAGTCTTGTACATTTGAGCTGCCTCCATTCTGTTCTCATATGGCACCATGAGCTCGATCATGATCAGCTGCTTGGTTGACTGAGAGTGGACTACTATGTCTGGTCTCATGCCACTCTTGCTGATGATATCTGGGTGACTCTTCCATTCTGGAAGGTCTACAGTGCACTCCCAGTCATCTGCCCCAGCCAGTAGACTCTGCCTGCATGTTCCGAGTGGCACTGTTGTTCTTGGCCATGATTCGCTGCCTCCTGCCATGAAGAATGTTGCTGGTGCTTTTGGAGTCCTGATTTTCCCTTTTATGGTGTTGGTACTAGCCCAGACAATTTGTACAATCTCTTTGAGCACTTGGTTGTGCCTCCATGTGTACCTTCCTTGAGCCAGGCCTACTTTACATGAGCTAAGGACATGCTCCACTGTTTGTTTTTCCATGGCAGAGGGGGCATGAAGGATCGTCTGTTTTTCCCCCACTTCACCAGGTTTGCATTTGAGGCTAGAAGGTCATATGCAGATCTGAGAATGAAGCTAATCCTGAGAGGGGCCATGTGCCAAATGTCATTTCAAGTGAGACGTCTTTGGAGTGCATTCTCCCACGTTGTCTATTGCCCTTGCTGGCTCTGCCGGACTGCTTTTTGGAGTCTTTTTTTTTGGTCTTCTTCTTTTCTCATCTCCTGAATCATTATGTCTCTTTTGGCTTTTCCTTTGGCCTTTGACCACCATTCAGTTTTGGTCATTCCCAGTCCTTGTCTGTTGGTCTGTGTGTGTCCTGTTATTTCTCTGATCTTGAGACTTTCTTTTGCAGAATCCATCGCCTCTTGAACTTTCCATTTTCTGCCTGTCTTCAGCTGGGGCTTGATTGCTTCTACCACCTTGTCTCCTAAGTCCTCCAGCATGCTTTGAAGTCTGATCTTCCCTGCTTAGTATTCCTCCAGGATGGATTTCAGTGGTAGTTTCAGCTTTGCTTGGTGACAGTACAGCGCTATGTCAGTCAGACAGGGTGGGACACCAAGCCATTTCCTTGTGAACTTGTTGATTTTGGATTCCATTGCCTCCACTATGCTGGTGCAGATGTTGTATATCATCAGAGGCCATAGGAGCTTTGGTATTAGCATGAACTGCAGACACCAGACCTTGTATTTGCCAGGGAACCCACACTGGTCAATGGTCTCCAAGCCTTCTTCTGACATCTGTTTGGTTTCTTTTGCTCTTTGTGTGTCTTTTACCACTGAGCCACTGAGCTCTGGGTGACTCTTCCATTCTGGGAGGTCTGCAGTGCACTCCCAGTCATCTGCCCCATCCAGCAGACTCTGCCTGCATGTTCTGAGTGGCACTGTTGTTCTTGGCCATGATTTGCTGCCTCCTGCCATGAAGAATGTTGCTGGTGCTTTTGAGTCCTGATTTTCCCTTTTGTGGTGTTGGTACTAGCTCAGACTACTTGTACGATCTGTTTGAGCACTTGGTTGTGCCTCCATGTGTATCTTCTTTGAGCCAGGGCTACTTTACATGAGCTTAGGACATGCTCCACTGTTTGTTTTCCATGGCAGACGGGTATGAAGGATCGTGATCAGCTGCTCTAGATCAGCTGCTGGAGATAGAAAGTGAAGTATATGACGCCAAAATGGGGAGTATTTTTCTATACGTCCTGTTTGGCTAGTATACTCACCATGTCAGACTCTAATGCTCGCCCTACCTTCCCCTCTAGCGCCAGGGTTCTCAGGGTTACCTTGCGCACAGGCTCCTCAGATGAATGAGGTACAGGAAGCCTACACAGGCTTCTTCCTTTGGCGGAAGTAGGGTGGTCGTCACGTGACTATCTTATGACTGCATTTGCCACAAAAAATTTCGGCCTGGCAGAGCTGACTAACTGCCGTAGAATGCTATGGTCTGACATGGTGAGTATACTAGACAAACAGGGAGTATAGAAAAAAACTCCCCATTTTTTTATGTCGCAGCGTCAGCACTACATTTGAAGGTGAACATGAATAAAAGTAATGTTGGGTTATTTATCTGTTAGTGAGAAATCGAATTACAATAGAATAAAAATGCCTGTTGTTAACGTGTATACATTCCTGGGAATATACTTCTCTACAAGTCTTAGTTTTGTAGCAGCGTGCAATAACCTTTCCAGCCGAACCAAAAAAATGTTCTGTTTTGCATTTTGCAAATACTGTAAAAATTGAAAAAAATAGTTCTCTGAACACATTTCTAAAATTATTCGACTCAGAGATTCGGCCAATGGTTCAGTATGATGCGAATTATTATGGGAACTTGATAATGCGGCATTACTTTGCAAAAAAAAAGTACATTTGTATGCGCTGAAACGAATTTAGGCGCCAACTTCGATCACCAAATGATCTGGTGTATGGAGAAACGAACATGTATCATATTTACATAAATTCTGTTATAAAATGTGTTAGGTTTTGGTTAAAGTTAACAAGAATGGATGAGCGTAGATTGCCATATAAGGCTTATCGTTTGTTGTTTGATCTAAACGAATGTGATAACAGAAACTGGGCTTCAAATGTTCGTTGTTAATTATATATGTATGGGATTGGTTATGTCTGGTTGAACGAAGGGGTTGATGCAACTGATGATTTTTTCCGAATTTTTAGAGGTAGACTAATTGCGTGCAGATGGCAAGAATGGAATTATGACATTAGTAATAATGAAATATTTACTGCTTACAGGACTTTTTTGCATTGTGCCTAATGTTGAAACTTATCTAATGCTTAGTCTGGATAGACATTTTAAGGTATCTAACTCCTAGATTCAGACTTGGTGTTTCTGAAATTTTACCGTCACCGATTCCGCAGCGAAGAAGATTTAATGTGCCAGCTATGCAGAGAGGACATAGAAAGTGAAGTGCATTTTGTGTTAAGTTGCCCTATCCTGGAAAACTTAAGAACTCAGTATATACCGTTGAAGTATTACAAATCATTTCAAATTAGCACTTCTTTTTGCATACTCATGAACAAACAGTCAGATTTATATATTTAAAGCGTTCTTAAGAATCTTTCTTATTTCACTTTGGCTATAGCTGTGTCTAGTTCCTAGACTGCTCTAAAGGCGGGTGGGGACAGTGCTTCTCTGGGTCCTCCCCAGCACCTTCGGGTGTTTTCTTTTTCTTCTTTGCCTTAACTAGGCTGACCCTGGAGAAAGGTCCAGTGATGGTGAGGAAAGACCCACTGACCACAGGGAAAGTCCTGTTGACAGTGGGAAAGACTACAACTTTGGATTCTCTCTTGAGGGCACATAAGACCGTATGGCGAAAGCTTGGCTGTGTCTGGAGTGGCACTGTCTTCGTCTGTCCGTGGGCAGGGGTGGTTGGGTCTGTGGGGTGTGCTCGACAGCTGGAGGGTGGTGCTTTTCGCCGGTGGGCTCTGCAGTCATGAAATACGGGCTAGCACACCCATGGGGATGCTACTTTAATGCTGTTATGAGTTGCATCCTGTAGTCTGATTTACCTCTGTTCAGTAGCAGTTATGTCCCTTGATATCTTAATGGAGTGTCCTGCGCGTGCCTGTACCCATCGTCAACACAGCACAAGCCTCCAAGGGTGGTGCAGAACTGCTCTAAAGGCAGGTGGGGACAGTGCTTCTCTGGGTCCTCCCCAGCGCCTTCGGGTGTTTCTTTTTCCTCCTCTTTCTTAATTTCGCTTTGGCTATAGCTGTGTCTAGTTCTTATGATGCTTCTATGATTGTATTTTCTTGCACCCCTTCATGAGGGGTGAATAAATTAGCTTGAGTCTTGAGTCTCTCTCTCTCTCTCTCTCTCTCTCTCTCTCTCTCTCTCTCTCTCTCTCTCTCTTCCGCCCCCCCCCCCCCCCAAACGAAAAACATTCATGAAAAACAAAGAAACATTCAAACAAAACAAATCAAAACCCAAATCTATCAGACTATTTCAAGAATGGCCTGTAGACAAATGATCAGAGTGTTTGCCTGCGGAACACGAGACTTCATGAATTCCAACCGTTCGTGCCCTCTCTGTCCAGGTAGCAGTAAATTGATTCTTCAGTGATTCAGTTCAGAGAAGGTTACAGGCGGCAGAGGAGAGGGATTGGCTCCATCTTTCTTCATAACGTGCCTCAGACACAGTGAACCTCTGACAGTTTCTATCCCTATAGGCGGCATTTGGTTATGGGGGCTTTCAGTGTCTATGAAATATTGTTCATAGCCTACCTGTCCGTGTGAAAAAATTAACAAGGCTGAACGCATGTCGAAAGCAGAGTTATGTATGTACACTATCCTTAACAAAAAATGTTCGCTTCAACAAGCTTTGCAGATTTCATCAGAGGAGCTTTTCAAATTATTGATTACAGTCTCCTCTACAATACTTTATGTTTGCGCGATTTAAACCAACAATCTCTCTGTCTGTCTGTGTCTGTCTGTCTGTCTCTCTCTGTGTCTGTCTGTCTGTCTGTCAAACGCAGGTCTCTTTCACATACAAAGACAATCATGCGCCCCGCACGCAACCACACACCTGACTCCTTTCTTTCGACAAAACAAATCAGAACACCATTTTAAAGTTCTCCCCTGGTAAATAAAAAAAGTGTTTCTTTCTTTTTATCTGTGGCTCACTTCTTTTGGCACACAGGGAGTAAATTTTTCAACGTTGTTTTTCTTTGGCGAATATCTATCTATCTATCTATCTATCTATCTATCTACAATATTCCACAAAATTTATATTGAACACACTATTTCCAGTTCATGCATTCATTATGCACATTTAACCTTTTTCCACTTTCTTTTGGGTCAGATAAATGCAGAACCTGCCCCACAGAAACAAATCACTCCCGGTTCACAGACCCCGATTCTAATAATCAAAAGTACTTCAAAATCAAAATCCCTTTTGCAGCGGACATCATCATCCCACGGGCCACGAATGGGCTGTCAGGGTTCCCGTACAGGGCGCTTGCCCCTAGAAAGACAAGACACTGTTAGTGAACTAAACATAGTGCTTACTTGATGATCGATCACAGGATCCACATCTTACCAATCGAGTCTGTGAACAGGGTAAACTTTGGAAATAATTCCGATCAAAATGAAAAAAAATAAACGATTCAGAATTCAGAATTTAAGACTGCGATAAAAACTTGTACTGAAAATTATCAAATAACATCAACAATATTGTCATACAAAAATAGTAGAGAGTTCAACTCTACTTTCTTAAACTTCTTTACTACTTTCTCTTCTTTTCCTCCTAACTTCTTCCTCTCTTCTAAGACTGCTTTCTCTCTTGTCCACTACTTCTGCCAAAATGCCAGGCAATCTTTTTTTTTTCAAGAGCACAAATCACTTCTACTCACTGGAAAAAAAAAACCCATGAGGAGGAGCAAGCAACCAGTAAAGTTGCGTTTTCAATGCCAGTTCAACAACGGCAAACAATTTGATCATTCACTTTTCTTTTCTTCCCGGGGCGCATCACACACACACACACACACACACACACACACACACACACACACACACACTCTCTCTCTCTCTCTCTCTCCTCTCTCTCTCTCTCTCTCTCTCTCCCTCTCTCTCTCTTTCTCTGTCTGTCTCTCTCAGCAGTTCGAGGGTGAGTCTGGATAAAAAGTTTGAAGGTCGGACAGTGGGCAACCATTTAGACATGAGGAGGTACGATGAGGTCAGAACTTATCTTGACATACATCATGACCATGCCGACTGGCTTGAGCACAAAACTCGACATTATGCAGGGTAAGTTTGACAAAGTTCAAGAAGCCCTCGGGGAAATTAAAGAATCTTTCGCGACTCTGAAAAATGAAGTTCAGGTTCTTACTGAAAAAGTAAAAATCGTAAGACAGGCAAATTATGAACTCACACAATCGATTAAGTGCATGCAAGAACAACTAAAAACTTTAGAAAGACACACGGACGAATTAGAGTGCTGATTAAGGAGAAATGACATTATTGTGCATGAATTCCAAGAATTGAAAAGCAGACGGCTGAACAACGTGAGAACCTCATGAGGGACATGCTGATTGACAAGTTGGAACTGACCGGTGACTTCTCCTTTGATAGAGTTCGTTTCAATGCTAAAAGGGATTTTCCAGTGATAGCCAGACGCACATTTTATAAAAATAAAGTTAAGAGCTTGAAGGCGAAGTGGAAACTGAAAGGGAGGAGTGGACTTTTCTCAGCGAGTTTGGTCTGCTAGAAAAAGTTGTCGTCTCACCTGAGAGCTGCCAAGGATTGGGAAAAAGGGACTACCATGATCTACACCACTTGGTCATCGAAGGGAAGAAATTCTTCTTGGCTGGTGATGACACAAGCATTCTAGAAGTACCATAGGAATACAGCCGGCCTTCATCAATAAAATTTTGATTATTTCCGTGTTAATAGGATAGTTGTAAATACAAGAAGGCAACATTTCAGAGTGTTTCAAGGGGGATGGTTTAATGTGCAGGTGAACACGGACTGGGGCATGATCAGGAGAGGGAGTTTTCTTGTAGTATGGATAGTGCTACGCATGCTTTCTTGTGTGTTTCAAAAAGTGTGAAAAGCGAGTCTGGATGCATGCACGATAATAAAGAAATGTACGACTGTGTCAGTGTTCTGAAAGCAGAGAAGTTTTCGCTAATGATTGATGGTGGTCATTCTAAATCGGAGAATGTTAGCATCACAAGAAGCTATTCTTTTCTACGTTGGAATATTTTGTGGTTTACTCTCGAAATTTTCTGACCCTAATGTGTTATTGATCATGTTTCAAATTTTGATTTTGTTTGTCTTGTTGAAACTTTAGTTGACAATTTCCAGTCTTCCATATTTTCTGATCACACTATTTTTGTTCAGCCAGCAGTTATATTTATTCAGCATGGACGGAGATCAGGGAGAGTAATATGTCTAATAAGGAATGATCTAATGAAATACATGTCAAAAGTGAGTATTGACTGTGATGATGTTTTTTTTTTTTGTTATTGACAAGACTTTATTTCATTTGACAAATAATATTACATATGTACGTTCGTATGTTTCCCCAGAAAGCTCTGTATTTATCTGTTGGTAATGGTTATTCTGTGTTTAATGTTAATAATGGCATTAATCAACTGCAGGATCATGTTGTAGATCATTTGTATTACAAGGAAGAAATGTCAATATAATGTGTGGTGACATTAACGGCCGAACAGCTGATATTTCGTCGCAAGTCGATGAACAAACAAAACCGTTTTCATGGTTTGATACATTTGATTTTGTTGAAATTAGACGTCATTCTGAAGATACAGTGATAAATGCTATGACAAACATTTACCAAACATGTGTCACGCTTTGGGTTTATATATTTAAAATAGCGTGTCCTGGTGGTCGCAAATTCTGTTTTACGTATATTAGTGAATCTAGTAATGGCGTGAACGATTACTTTGCTGCTTCTTGTGACCTTTCTGATTTGATACAGTCTTCTTGTAATCTTCATAAAAAGAACGGATGGAGCCTGATCATATGTCTCTTGAATTTCACGTGAATGCATTAGGTTCGACTTATTGTGAAAATGTGAAGCAAGAAAAGAAAGAGGATATCCAAAACTTTGTTTGGAATAATGATTACACCTCAGACTTTATAAGTATAATGCATTCAGATGAAATGAAATTAAAGTTTTTGTATGCCATTGATTTAACAGATATGATATAAACGATGCTTTTGATTTGTTTATCAATACTGTGTAAAGAAGCTGGTAAACGTACGGGAAAAAACAAGTATGTGTGAACAGGACAAAAAGGCAAAGTAACAGGTTTAATCTAGAGTGTACACAAGCTAAAAGAAATGTCAGGAGATTACTTAGGGTGTGGAAGAGAACCTTAGACAAAAATGACCGACACTTATACTGTGTATCACGATCGGAGTATAGAGATTTATTATATAGGAAACAAACGTCACACAATGATAAACTGTTTAAAGAAATTGTCACTATTATGAACAGCAAGCAATTAATTTCTGGAAAAGCATCAAACAAGTATCTAAAACACAAGCACTTACACAGAATGGTGTCACTATAGAGCAATGGTACTACAATTGTAAAAACGTGTTGGAAAAGGACATAAGCGTTGATAAAGATGCCTGTGAAAATGAAACAACATTAGATGATGAATATTCTGAATTTTTGGACTGACCAATTACAAAACAATCAGTACAATAGTAGACAGAAACTCGTGGAGAGCGTGGCAGAAGAGAGCCCCTTCAAGCAAGTGTTTCGGCCCTTATCTCCTGACACTCTAGGGGGTTGGGCCACAGCCGGTTCATGACTCCGAATGTCCCTCTGCTGCCCCTTTTCTCCATCTTGGGACGAATCATGGCTGGGATTCGAACCTATGACACTCTGAACATGCTCATTTTAAGGATTGTCCACTTAATGTCTCGCACTCTAACCACTTAGCCACTGGGGCACCTGATATTGGTAGGGAAAGTTAAGCCTTATGAAGTTCACTTTTGTTCTTCCTTAACCAGATCCAGCTTGAACACCTCTCTGCTGCTTCTGTCATTGTAACTGAGAGCTGTTTCATGAGGCTGTATGCAGACGTTCCTACAACCCCCCCCCCCCCCAGCTCCAGTTTCTGCAGTGAGGACTTTGACCTGATAGCCTTCTCTCCTCAGGCTGTTTGCTAGATCAGCATACTTTTCAGTCTTGTAGATTTGAACTGTTATAAAGAAACTGTAAAATGGTAAAGCAGCAAGGCCTGATTGACTGATTGGTGATTTTGTTTTTAAATAAGAGGACCTTGGCATTGATTTTCTTGTTGAATTATTCATGTTTTTTTAAATTCATCCTGAGAATTACACTTGAGAAATCTCACCACGTTTTAAATGTCGATCGACGTACTCTAGCATTTCGCTGTCCAGCATAATCGAGGTGGTGCTGACAGTGTTGGCCTTGAGAATCTTGCTCTTGCCTTTATGAATGTTCAGCCCTACTTGAGCTGATGTGGCTGCTACGTTACTTGTCTTCTCTTGCATCTACTGTTGAGTGTGCGAAAGTAGTGCCAGGTCGTCGGCGAAATCCAAATCGTTGAGCTGCGTCCAAGGTGTCCACTGGAACCCATGTTTTCTCTGATCTGTTCCAGTCGATTGCCAGTAGAAATAGAAATGGTGAAAGCAGGCAGCCTTGTCTGAGGCCAGTCCTCACTTCGAATGCCTTCGTGAGCTGCCCTCCATGGATGACTCTGCAGGTCAGACCCCCATACGATTTTTTCTGATGATGGTGGTGATCTTGACCTGCACAGAGTAATGTTGAAGAAGCTTCCACAGGATGTCTCGGTCTACACTGTCAAAGTAGGTCTTTAAAATGCTGTCATCAACAGCTAGGTTATCATGAACCTGTTCATGTTTAAAGGATATTCTATGAAGTTTTCCAGAACTCTCTTTGACTGTTGACTGTTGAGACAAGTTTTCCCAATAACATATCATTGTACTATTTTTCTTTTCTGTTCAG
>JADBJO010006926.1:15000-25000 GCA_016801955.1 Conus betulinus
AAACACGACGCGTTTCGACCTCTTAGGCCTTCTTCAGGCAAGACACAAACAAATAGGACAATGAAAATGAACGAATTTGTAACTTAGCTTAGATCTCTTCAAATCATTCAGCGCCTGCCTACCTTTGCTTAACGTGCAAATGAGACGCCAAACCATACTGATACGGTATATGCCTAGAAGAAAATTTTAACATTTCAAACATTCACGATTTGAAAAAAAAAAATGCACACACCACCTATTGGGTAGGGAGGCGGTGTGGTGTGGTCAGCCTGTTCCAAACTCTGATGATCTTTGACTCGCGTGTATTGTACATGCATGTGGTCACATAGAATTGATGTTTCTGGAGATCAGTATATATGGGCCCTTTGTGTGTGTGTGTGTGTGTGTGTGTGTGTGTGTGTGTGTGTGAGAGAGAGAGAGAGAGAGAGAGAGAGAGAGAGAGAGAGAGAGAGAGAGAGAGAGAGAGCATGTGTGTACGTGTGCTAGTATATGACTGTGTGTATGTGTGTGTGTGTGTGTGTGTGTGTGTGTGTGTGTGTGTGTGTGTGTGTGTGTGTGTTGTGTGGTGTGGACTGGTGTGCTGGTGGTGGTGGTGGTGGTGGTGGTGTGTGGTGGTGTGTGTGTGTGTGTGTGTGTGTGTGTGTGTGTGTGTGTGTGTGTGTGTGTGTGATAAAACAAACAAAAGATAGTGATGATAAAATGAACATACATACACACATACATACAAATAATACGGACACACACATACATACATACATAATACATACACATATACGTTCATACATACATCCAATATACGACGGAGACATTCTTTTGCTGTGAACCTTGATGTTATTCCGTCATAATCCGATTTGCATTTCCTATGAGAGGTCAGAAGCGGTCTAGTTACAAACTGACATTCAGGGCGACGGGCCGAGCTTTGCCTGGTGCCTGTGTATCAAAAAAGGTCTGGGTTTGTTGGGATGTTTGGCTGATAACCACGTTTATCTCCTGCGTCGGGGGGGGGGGGGGGGGGGGGGGGGGGGGGGGGGGGGGGGGGGGAGGGGGATCACACTGTCGGGAAGGGATAGAGGAGGGGTGAGGATGTGGGGAAGAGTGGAACGAGCAGGGCCGGATCAGGTACGTGAAGGGAGTTTCGAGATCCTCCCTCAATGGAAACGGCAGAAAACTTGTTGGGGACGGCTGTCACAAGGCAAAATAAAAAATATCTGCGGGGGGGGGGGGGGGGGGGGGGGGGGGGGGGGGGGGGGGGGGGGGGGGGGGGGGGGGTTCTTACATGTTTTAAGTGAGGATCTCCTCCTAAAAAATGCATCGTTAGGACAGTTTTCATTTTCGGCCTACATCACACAAACATCAGCATCCGTCTGTGTCCAGAGACAATGGTGTTTCACCAGGATTAGTCAGTTGTGGAGTTGCAGTGCCTGCTTTGGCTGAAGAGCTCAATCTTCGAATGGCAGACTTTTGCTGCAGTTGCTACAGGTGAAGTCTTGTTCATCAGTGTCTATGGGTGCCGATGCAACTCTTTGCCGTCTGCGGCGCCTCCGTTCTTCCCACTTGGCCTCTCTCCTCTGCTCTGGTTGCTTGATGCCGGCCTTCATGGTGGACCGCCAGCTGACCCGGTCTGAAGCTGCCATCTCCAGATCTGCTGGGTAGATGCTGCCTGCATACATCCTGGCAGCGTAGGGGGGGGGGGGGGGGGGGGGGGGGCGTCCTGTGGGTCTGGAGCCTGTAGCCAGCATTCCGTACCACATCTCCTTTGGGATGCGACCGTCATCCATGCAGACCTGGACGAGCCAGCACTGGCGAATCTGTGTCTGCAAGGCGAACATGCTAGGCTTCCCTGCCTGGGCCGGACAACCTTGTTAGTGATGCAGTTCCTGCCAAGTGACGCCCAGGAGTCTTCTGAGGCAGCGCATGTGGGAGACGTTAAGTCTGCATTCTTGTCGAGAGTACAGCGTCCATGCTTCGCTTTCATACAGAAGAATGCTCGGCACGCAGACTGGGTGTTCGACGTCAGCATGGTGGTATTTGACGTTAGCATGGTGTTGTCCCAGACTCTCTTCGCCAGACGGGCCATCACTGTTGTTGCCTTGCCGATCCGCACGTTCAGCTCAGCGTCCAGACAGAGGTTGCTGGAGATCGTGAAACACAGGTAAGGAAGTCGTCGACCACTTCGAGGGCGTGAGCACCGATGGAGATGCGGGGAGCACTGCTATTGTTTTGGCCCTTGATGCTTGTCTTCTTTAGGCTGATAGTGAGGCTGAACTCGATGCAGGCATTAGCAAAGCAGGTGATGAGCCGTTGTAGCGCTTCCTCGGTGTGGGCAGTGAGGGCGGCGGCGTCTGCGAAGAGGACTTTCCGCACCTTCGTCTTTGCTCGGAGGCGTGCCAGGTTGAAGAGGATTCCGTCACTCCTGGTGTGGAGGGAGATGCCGTCTTCAGACCGTCGAAAGGCGTAGCACAGTAGCATGGAGAAGAAGACTCCTAAGAGTGTCGGAGCGAGCACACACCATTGTTTGACATCGCTCTTGATTGGGATGGGATCAGAAAATGAACTGTCACACTAGACAGTGCCATTCATGTTGTCGTGGAAGGACAGGGTCCATCTCCAGGAACTTGGGGGGATATCCAATCCAGTGTAGCTGGGTAAAAAGGCCTGACCTACCAACCAAGTCGAACGCCTTGGTAAGGTCGATATAGGCGATGAACAAGGGTCGTCTCTACTTCTCTTGCGGCTGCCTCAGGGAGAATATCATGTCGATCGTCGACCTGGAAACTCCGAAGCCGCACTGTGCCTCTGGGTACACTCGTTTGGCGGTTGGTTGCACCCTGTTGAGGCCGACGCCGGCAAAGGCTTTGCCAACAATGTTCATCATCATCATTATGCCCATCGCTCCCAGTGGAGCATAGGCCATCGATGACCCTTCGCCATCGCACTCTGTTCTGGGCTGTTCTGGCCATTCCAGTCCAGTTGGTCCTTAGTTGCTTCAGCTCCGCCTCAGTGTCTCACCTCCAGCTGTTGCGAGGCCGGCCTCTCTTCTTCTTTCCCTGAGGGTTCCAGGCCAGGGCTTAGCGTATAGTGCTGGACGCTGGCTTCCTGAGGGCGTGTCCGATCCAGCCCCACTTCCTTCGCGGTATCTGCTTGGCCACTGGTTCCTGACCCGCACGCTCCCACAGATCTTCGTTTCGGATCTTCTCCTGCCATCGGATTTTGTAGATGCGCCTCAGACAGGTGTTGAAGAATGTCTGAATCTTTTGTTGCATCGTCTGTGTTGTCCGCCATGTCTCGCATCCGTAGAGCAGCATTGACTTCACATTGGACTTGAAGATGCGAAGTTTGGTTGTTAAGCTGATTCCTCCAAATGTTCAGATTTTCTTGAGCATGACGAAAGCTGATTTTGCCTTGTCGATTCTGGCTGTGACGTCTCGGTCCGTGCCTCCCTGTTGGTCAACCACGATTCCCAGGTAGACGAAAGACTCCGCCTCCCTGATAGGCTCTCCACCAACTGTGACTGATGTGTTGGCGGTGGTGTTGATTTTCATCAGCTCGGTCTTCCTGTTGATCTTGAGCCCTGTCCCGGCTGATGTGGTCTCCAGGCGAGTGGTCTTGTCCTGTATCTGGCTGTGGCTGTGTTACAGGAGCGCCAGGTCGTCAGCGAATTCGAGGTCATCGAGCTGCATCCAGAGTGTCCACTGTATACTGTTGTTCCTGCCTGTTGTAGTGGTCTTCATGATCCAGTCGATGTCCAGCACGAAGAGGAACGGCGACAGCAGGCACCTCTGCCGAACTCCGGTCTTCACCTCGAAATTTTCGGACAGCTGGCCAGCGATCCTGACTGGGCAGTCCTGCAGTTCATGTCCTGGTAGGTGCACCGGATGAGGGAGATGATCTTCTCGGGACTCCGTAGTGCCTCAGCAGCATCCACAAAATCTCTCTGTCAACATTGTCGAAGGCCTTCTCATAATCTATGAAGTTGATGTAGAGGGAGGAGTTCCACTCCAGCGACTGCTCCACGATGATGCGCAGGCTGGTGATCTGGTAGGCACATGATTTGTTCCACTGGAAGCCTACCTGCTGGTCTCGAAGCTTGGGGTCGGCAGCCTCCTTCATCCTCTCCAGTAGAATCCTGTTGAGAACTTTGCCTGGCGTTGACAGGAGCATGATCCCTCGGTAGTTGCTGCAGTTTCTGAGGTCTCCTTTCTTCGGTAGATTGATGATTATTCCTTCTTTCATTTGGCCGGTACCTCCTCCTTCTCCCAGATCTTGCTGAAGAGGCTGTATAGCATGTTGATGGCTGTCTCTGTGTTTGCTTTGATGGCTTCTGCTGGTGTCTCGTCCGGCCTGCAGCCTTCCCATTTTTCAGAGTCATGATGGCCTTCTTGATCTCTGCCTTTGAGGGTTTGTCACAGCTGATGGGCAGTTCTGACTCTGCAGGTGGGAAGTCTGGTGGTGCGTCAGGGACGGGGCGGTTCGGCAGCTCCCG
The DNA here is from genome assembly GCA_016801955.1 of Conus betulinus. Classification (NCBI taxonomy): domain Eukaryota; kingdom Metazoa; phylum Mollusca; class Gastropoda; order Neogastropoda; family Conidae; genus Conus; species Conus betulinus. The sequence goes on from JADBJO010006926.1 coordinate 19,484, forward strand.
GAAGTGTTCTGCCCATCGTTTCAGCTGTTCTTCGGTTGTTGTCAGTGGGTTTCCGTTCTTGTCCTTCACTGGCTTGTCTGTCCGCTGGAACTTGCCCATCAGCTTCGTTTCACCAGGTACAGGTCCTTCAGGTTCCCCTGTCTGGCTGCTACCTCTGCTTGATTGGCCAGGTCGTCAAAGTAGTCCCTCTTGTCCTTCTTGATGCCCTATTCTCTTTTTGCTGCTGTGTGCTCTTCCTGTGCCTTTGCCGTAGCTGCTCTTGTTCGGCTCGCGTTCAGCGTAGTTTTCTTCTCTCTCCTGGTTTCTAGCTTGTGGATGGTGTCGGCAGAGATCCATTCCTCGTGCTGGGTCTTCTTTTTGCCAAGGATCTCTTCACATGTGTCGTGCCAGAGCTTCTTGCAGTGTCCCCACAGTGTCTTGAAGTCCATCTCACCGTCTTCTATCAGCTTCTGTAGCGGCTGGAACCTGTTGGAAAGGCTGATCTGGAATGCGGTTTGTGTGTCCCTGTTTCTGAGCAGTCCAACATTGTACCTTGTCTGTGTGTTGTTGGTGTTGTTGAATCTCTTGAGGCAAGTCTCACTGTTGTTAAAAGAAGATGGTGGTCTGATGACACGTCAGCACCTCTCATCGCTCGTACATCCCGCCATGATCTCATGAATTTACGGCTAATGCAGATGTGGTCAATCTGGTTCTCCGTGACGTGGTTCGGGGATCTCCATGTGGCCTTGTGGATGTGCTTGTGTGGGAAATGCTTCCTCCTATCACCAGCTGGTTCAGGGCGCACAGGTCTGCAAAGCGCTCACCATTCTCGTTCATCTCTCTCAGTCCGTGTGTTCCCATGATGTCCTCGTAGCCTGTGTTATCCATTCCAATCTTGGCGTTGAAATCTCCCATCAGTATGGTTATGTCCTTTGTTCCTCTTCTGTCTATCACTGTCTGCAGTTGCTAGTAGAATTCATCTTTCTTCTCTTCTTCCGCATCATTGATGGGAGCATAGCACTGGATGATGTTCAGCCTGATGTCATTCTTCTTCGTGGTAAACTTGGCTGTGATGATGCGGGAGTTGACAGGCGTTGAATGAGCCTTCTTCCTTGCGCTGAACACAGAAGCAATCTGAAGCGATCAAAGCTAAGTGCATTTTCGTTATTTTTTTCGTTTTTGTTTCACCTGATGAAGACCTAAGAGGTCGAAGCGAGTTGTGTTTTGTCTTGTAACTCGTTTGTCCACGTTTCTCTGGGCGGTTCGCTGACATTTATTTAAGATTTGGACCTGTCCTAGAACAGCTCCCCTCCAGGGGAGTTAAATCTGGCACCGTCATGAACAGTTCCCCTGGAGAGTTAAACTAGACAAGGCCCAGAACAGTCCCCCTCCCCTCCTGGGGTGTTCTGGCACTGGCCCCCAAACAGGTCCCCTGGAGCGTTTAACTGGACCTGGCCTAGAGCAGCCCCCCTACCCCTCTCCTGGAGAGTAAAACTTGCCCTGGCACACAAAACAACCCCCCCCCTCTCCTTGGGAGTTAATCTGGCACCAGCCCAGAACAGACCCTCTGGATAGTTAAACTGGATCTGCCCTAGAACAGCCCCCCCTCCAGGGGAGTTTAATCTGGTACCGTCATGGAAACCCCCCCCCCCCCCCTCCCCCCGGAAAGTTAAACTAGACAAGGCCCAGAGCAGCCCCCTCCCCCTCCCGAGGAGTTAATCGGGCACTGGCCCAAAAACAGTCCCCCCCCCCCCCCCCCCAGACAGTTAAACTGGACGTGACCTAGAACAGCCCCCCCTCACCCCCCTCACCCCGCCTCTATTGGGGAGTTAATCTCGCTCCAGCCTGGTACAGGCCTCCCTGGAGAGTTAAAATGGCCCTGGCACAAAACAGACCCCCCCCCCCCCCCCCCCCCCCCCCCCCCCTCTCTGAGGAGTTAATCTGGCACCAGCCCAGAACACCCCTCTGGAGAGTTAAACTGGATCTGTCCTAGAACAGTCCCCCTCCAGGGGAGTTAATCTGGTACCGTCATGGAACAGCCCCCCCCTCCCCCCCGGAAAGTTAAACTAGACAACAAGCCCAGAGCAGCCCCCCCTCCCCCTCCCGAGGAGTTAATCGGGCACTGGCCCAAAACAGTCCCCCCCCCCCCCCCCAGACAGTTAAACTGGACGTGACCTAGAACAGCCCCCCCCTCCTCCCCCCCCACCCCGCCTCTATTGGGGAGTTAATCTCGCTCCAGCCTGGTACAGGCCTCCCTGGAGAGTTAAAATGGCCCTGGCACAAAACAAAACAGCCCCCCCCCCCCCCTCTCCTGAGGAGTTAATCTGGCACCAGCCCAGAACACCCCTCTGGAGAGTTAAACTGGATCTGTCCTAGAACAGTCCCCCTCCAGGGGAGTTAATCTGGTACCGTCATGGAACAGCCCCCTGGAGAGGTAAACTAGACAAGGCCCAGAACAGCCTCCCATCTTGGGGGAGTTAATCTGGCACTGGACCAGAACAGCCCCACTGGAGCTTAACGTTAAACTGAACCTAATCTAGAACATCCCACCCACATCCTGGAGAGTAAATCTGGCACTAGCCCAGAACAGCCCCCCCCCCCCCCCCCCCCCCCCCCCCCCCGGTGAGTTAAACTGGACTGGCCCTGAACAGCCCCCTACTGGAGAGTTTATCTGGCACCAGCCAAGAACAGCCTCCTGAAGAGTAAAACTGGACCTGGCCCAGAACAAACTTCCTCCTGGGGAGTTAATATTGCAACACAGCTAGAATAGTCCCCTGGAAAGTTAAACTGGATCTGGCTCAGAACAGCACCCCCCCCCCTCCCTTTAAGAGATAATCTGGCACCAGCCCAAAACAGCCCCCGTCCCCCCCTCCCCCCCCCCCCCCCCCCCCCCCCCCCGAGTTAAACTGGACCTGCACCAAAACAGCCCCCTAGAGAGTTTAACTGGACCTGGCCAAAAATAGCCCCCCACCTGAGGAGTTAATCTGGTACTGGCCCAGAACAGGCCCCCTGGAGAATTAATCTGCACCTGGCAGTGAATCTGGTACTAGCCCAAAACAGCCCCCTAGAGAATTAAACTGGACCTACCCCAAAACAGCCCTCTACCTGAGGAGTTAATCTGGCACCAGCCCAGAGCAGCCCTCCTGCAGTGTTAGTTGACCCGGCGTAACACCCCAAAAGTACTCCCCGCCCAGAAGTACTCCAGGAGTACTTCTGGGACAGTACCCCCCCCCCCCCCCCCCCTTGGTCCCAGAAGTACTCCCCCCTATTGACAACTTTGCAAATAAATGTTTGTTGTATGTAACTATTTTATAACGATGATTCCTTTAGACAGGAGAGTACTTTTGGTACCAGTCCCAAACTGAGCTTGTGTGACCAGTTAAAAACAGCCCTGAACACATTAATAAAGGAGATATGCAAGGGGGGTGGGGGTGGGGGTGGAAGGTACTTCTGGGACAGGCCTAGAAGTACTCCCCATAAAGTTGATTCAGACTCATTTTTAATGTTTATTCAGATAAAATGTCAATGCATTAGTTTTTGGCCAGTAAATAACAACCCTGAACACATCAATAAAGGAGATCTGCAAGGGGGTACTTCTGGGATTGGCCTAGAAGCACTCTCCCTAAAGTAGATTCAGACTATACTTTCATGTTGATTGAGATAGAATATCAATGTGTGAGAGTTTATGACCAGTAAAAGGAGATACGCAAGGGAGGTACTTCTGGGACCGGCCCAGATGTACTCTCCCTAAAGTTGATTCAGACTCGTTTTCAATGTTGATTCAGATAGACTGTCTATGTGTGAGTTTATGACCAGTAAATAACAACCCTGAACACATTAATAAGGGGGGGGTGGGGGTGGAAGGTACTTCTGGGACAGGCCTAAAAGTACTCCCCATAAAGATGACTCAGCCTCGTTTTCAATGAAGATTCAGGTAGAATTTCCACGTGTGAGCTTATGACCATTAAATAACAACCCTGAACTCATTGATAAAGGAAATTAGCAAGGGGGTTACTTCTGGGACTGGCCCAGAACAACTTCCCCGTAAGTTGATTTAGACTATAGTTTTCAATGTTGAATCGGGTAGAATGTCCATGTATGAGTTCATAACCAGTAAATAACCCTGAACACATTGATAAAGGAAATATGCAAAGGGGGTACTTCTGGGACCAGCTCAGAAGTAATCCCCCTAAAGTTGATTCAGCCTCGTTTTCAATGTTGATTCAGAGAGAATGTCCATGTGTGAGTTTATGACCATTAAATTACAACCCTGAACACATTTATAAAGGAGATATGCGAGGGGGGTACTTCTGGGACTGGCCCAGAAATACTCCTCCTAAGGTTGATACAGACCATATTTAGATGTTGATTCAGATAGAATATGCATTATGACTTTATGACTAATAAATAACAACCCTCAACACCTTAACGGAGATATGCCCGTGAGGGGAAGGGGGGGGGGGACTTTTGGGACCGGCCCAGAATGACTCCCGGGAGTACTTTATGAAAACAGGGGTCCATTTTTTTACCCCGACCCAGATGTACTCTCGGGAGTCATTCAGGCGCGGCCCCAGTAGTACCCCCCGGGAGTACTTTTGGGTTGTTACACCGTAAACCGCTGTTTTGTCGCACATCCGCCGTTTTGTTGCACAGAGACAAAACGGTGGACCTTCAACCGCTGTTTCGTCGCTATCCCGCCGTTTTGTCGCATGTGTGACAAAACGGTAGGGTGCGATAAAACAGCGGTCTACAGCGGGTGCTGTTCTGGACCAGGTCCAGTTTAACTTTCCGACTTTTCGGGTGGGGTGGGTGGCGGGGAGGCTCTTCAGTGCCAGATTAGCTCCCCAGGAAGGGGGCAGTTTCCAGCCAGGTCCAGTTTAACTCTCCGGGGGGGGGGGGGGGGGGGGGGGAGGGAGGTGTCAGGGCCAGTGCCAGATTAGCTTCCCAGGAAGGGGGCAGTTTCGAACCAGTTTAACTCTCTAGGGGGTGGGAGGTGGGAGAGGTTTGTTTGTTCTGGGCAAGTGCCACATAAGCTTTCGCTTGTTCTCCGTGTTGTGATATTCGCTGCAAAATGTTTCGGCTGAATAATGTTTGTTTAAAGCAAAGCCTCCCCATAAAGGGGGCTGTTCTGGGCTAGGTCCAATTTAACTCTCTTGGTGGGTTGTTCTGGGCCAGTGGCAGATTAACTCCCCCGGTGGGGCTGCTTCGGGGCAGATCCAATTTTAACTCTCAAGGAGTCTGTTCGGGGCTAGGTCCAGTTGAACTCTCTGGGGGGGGGGGGGGGGGGGGGGCTGTTCTGGGCTAGTACTAGATTAATCCCCAGGAAGGAGGCTGCTTTTGGCCAGGTCCAGTTTAACTCTCTAGGGGGCTGTTTTGGAGCAGGTCCAGTTTAACTCTCTAGGGGGACTGTTCCGGGCCGGTGCTAGATTAACTCCCCCAGGAGGATGGGGGGGGGGGGGGGGGGGGGGGCATGTTCGGGGCCAGGTCCAGTTTAACTCTTTATACTTGGGGCTGTTTTTGGGCTAGTACTCTCGGGGG
>JADBJO010006926.1:27500-30000 GCA_016801955.1 Conus betulinus
AGAAGAGCAATCTATAGTGCAACAACAACCAGAAAAAAACAATTAGCAATAAGATAGATAGATAGATAGAGAGAGAGAGAGAGAGAGAGAGAGAGAGAGAGAGAGAGAGAGAGAGAGAGAGAGAGAGACTTTTTTCATTGCAAACAATATAACCCAGTTATTTTCAATGGTCAATCCAATCAAAATAAGCAAACAAAGTACAAAATAGTCTTCGAATATCCTCATAGCCACGAGTACTCCTTTATCATTACAACAACAACAACAACGACAACAACAACACACAACAAAGAACAACAACACAACGTGTACAAAAAAGGAAAATGTAGTATTACAGATTAATTCGGCCATTCACTAAGTTGAAGTCTTCCACCTGTTTTTAATCGTATTTTCCGAAATTATGTACTTTTGTAGTATACCTTTGTTACAAATGCCTCTGTCTGATTTTCATTGCTTCTGCAATGAATCTTGCAACCGACTTGATCACACCATCGTCATCAGATGACACAACAAAGAAGCAACATCTTGCCTTTCAAATGCATCCAAAGTGGAAAATGCAACATTTTACACGCACTTCGTTGTATCAGTACATTGAAATAAAAAGTGCTTTTCATTGTCAGTAATGAATCCACATGATGGGCATGGTGATTCTGTGGATGTTCCACACTCGAATCATCTTTTATTCGCATTAAAACCTAAAGTTCGTAACCTAAACCTCGTGTAATTGCTTCTATGCCATTTATCTGTGATAACATTGAGGAACTTTTCCGTATGGAATATATTCTTAAAAGAGAAGAACCAACGATACTTTTCTTTGCTTTCCATATTTGAATGCCAGTTCTGTTTAAAAGAACAGATGAGTCTATCTTTAAATTCTGTAATAAACTGCTGTTCGTTTCCCACGCCTTGGGTCATCCACACTATTCCAAAAAACCTGTTCTGACAGTACTTTCTTTACATTGTTAGCCCAGTTATCTTTACCTCGTTCCATTTGCAAGAGCATCATGTCATAAGCTTGCCTGCACAAACGTGACTGTGGAAGCTTCAATATTTTCAACCAATATCTAACACATTTCACAAAAGATCTTATGTAAAGAGTACCTGCCAGTCTCTCCATATAAAAGAGTGTTAGATGAATGAATTGGCACCTGAAGAAAACGCTTCATAGCATACGTGTGTACTTTTTCTACCTGTGGAATTTCTTCTAACCCCCAAATTTCAGCTCCATAGGTAAGTAAAGGTTCTATCTGTGCATCAAAAATTTTCCAAAATATACCACAATCCATACAATTCAGCTTTCTTAAGGATCTCAGAATTTCAATGACGCCTTTTTTACCCTTCCTTAAGGATTCTTCCATGCATAACTAAATGTCAATTTTGTTGAAAATATCATTCCTAAATACTTGTACGAGTTGACAACTTGAACTTTTGTATTTCCATAAAACCATCTTTCGTTTAAAGATAGATGTCCACCCTTTCTGAAGACTACAATATTTGTCTTATCTAGGTTAACTGTTAAACATAAGCGATCTGCTTCTTCTTTAAGACATTTTATTGGTTTTGTAAACCGACAACTGTTCCAGATAAAAGAATAACATCGTCAGCAAATAGTAACAAAAATATCTCTACTGCTCCGGGTATTATCTGAATACCATGTCTACCTTTACTTGATAACTCTATTGCTAGTTCATTAATGAAAAAAAGAAAACAACTGCGGACTCAACAGACATCCTTGTTTTACTCCATTCGGACACTCGAAATAATCTGATATATTCACTCTTCACACGTACACATGCAAGCACCGAGTTGTAGATACTTCTAATGGCTGTATACAGTTTACCATTCACACCATTTTTACGAAGTACATTCCACAATACATTGCGATTTACAGAATCAAACGCTTTCCTGAAGTCTACAAATGCGACATAAAGCTTTGTATTACACAGTAAATATTTCTGTACCAGTGAGTACAGTGTGAATATATGATCTATGGTGCTGTATCTGGTTCTAAAACCTGCTTGTTCCTCAATAATCTTTTCTTCATTTTCTGCCCATTTTGTTAATCTTTTGTTTAGTATGTGAGTGTAGACTTTACTTAAAATGCTGGTTAGTGCTACTCCACGACGACAGTTATCCGGATTGTCAGCGTCTCCTTTTTTGTAAATTGGTATAATAATCGATTTCGCCCGTTCTAAGGAAAAGTACCGTTTTCAAAAAGCTTTGAAAATAAATGGACAAGAAAATCAATTACAGCTGAGTTTGCATGCTTCATCATTTCAGCTATGATTTTGTCTGGTCCAGCACTTTTTCCTAATTTTAAATGATTGATACCAGCAACGACTTCTTCTCTAGATATAGGAGATTGTTAAACAATGGTTCCATTTAGTCATCTTCTTCCACCAAATTTGTAGTTTCTGTAGGATTATTATCAAAATTATGAAAAACGCCCCCAAAATGATCATGCCAATTTTGTACTGAGAGAGAGAGAGAGAGAGAGAGAGAG
>JADBJO010006926.1:32500-52500 GCA_016801955.1 Conus betulinus
ACAATAACATTTCCCTCTTCCTTTCCTGCAAACAAATAGCACAGTGTATATCAAATCAAAGGTTAACAAAAACAAATAAATTCGTAACATTTCATTAAGTCCTCACGCACAGAGTAGTAATGCAGTAAGGTTTTAATAAAATCGAGAGACTGACTCGACCATCCACTCAATCAAATGATGACATTGTATCTTACTGATCACTTCCACATACGATGAATGCTATTATTCATTCATATATCTCTCATAATGCAATATCTTAAATTTCACTATCCTTCATCTGTCTAGTTTTCAATACTTCTGCAATGAATTTGGCAACTGATTTAATTACAAGTTCATCATCTGATGATAACACGACAACGACATTTTGTCTTTTCGCTATATCTATCTGGAAAAATGAACAATTTGTTCGCACTTCATTATAAGCAGTACAGTGGAACAGAAAGTGTTCTTCGTCGTCAATAATGTGTCTACATGCAGGACAAGGATATTCTATGGATGTTTCACATTCAAAACCATCTTTTGCTCGCATTAAAACCTAAAAGTTCTCAACCTGAATCTTGCGTAATTTATTCTGTGCCATTTATCTGTTATGACATTGAGAAACTTTTCAGAATGAAACACATTTTTGCAGTTCTGTTTAAAAGAACAAATAAGCCTGTCTTTAAATTCCGAATGAACTGTTGCTCATTTCCTACTTCCTGGGTCATCCACACTATTCCAAAACCCTGTTCTGAAAGGACTTTCTTTACTTTATGAGCCCAGTTTTCTTTACCCTTTTCCGTTTCTAAAAGCATCATCATATCAAAGGCTTGCCTCCTCAAACGGGACTGGGGTAGCTTCAAGATCTTCAACAAGTACTTAATACATTTGACAAGTACACTTATATACAAAGGGTATCTGCCTATCTCTCCATATAAAACGGTGTTGGATGAATGAAAAGGTACTTGAAGGAAACGCTTCATAGCATACGTATGCACTTTTTCTATCTGCGAATTTTCGTGTAAGCCCCGAATTTCAGCTGCATATGTAAGGAGAGGTTTTATCTGTGCATCAAACATTTTCCAAAATATGCCACAGTCTGTACAATTAACTTTTCTCAAGGATTTTAGAATTTCAGTAGTACCTTTTTTCACTGTTCTTAGAGAGTTTTTATTTTGTTGAATCCACAATTGTTTTTTTTCTTCTTTTTTTTCATAAACGAAACTGGTTGTGGAATTATCCCGCATAGGAAGACATGCTATCCAGATAATACCAGGAGCAGTTGAATTCGTTTTATTGCTGTATGCCGACGTTGTTGTTGTTCTGTCCGGAATAGTTGTAGGTTTGCAAAACCAACTAAATGTATTGAAAGAAGAAGAGCATCCCTTAGGTTTCAGTTAACTTCGATAAGACGAATATAGTGGTCTGTAGAATGGGTGGCCACCTATTAGTGCATGAAAAATGGTCTTATGGAACAGCAAATGTTCAAGTAGTTAATACATATAAATACCTTGGAATGACATTTTCAACAAAATTAACTTTCCGTTACGCATGGGAAGAATATCTAAGAGAGAGAGAGAGAGAGAGAGAGAGAGAGAGAGAGAGAGAGAGAGAGAGAGAGACAGAGAGAGAGAGAGACAGACAGACAGACAGACAGAGAAGAGAGAGAGAGAGACGGACAGACACAGACAGACAGACAGACAGACAGACAGAGAGAGAGAGGGAGAGAGAGAGAGAGAGAGAGAGAGAGAGAGAGAGAACACTATGCATACTGGGCGGAACATTTATCCACTCAGAAAAGAGGACCATGAGCGAATTGAAAAGAAAAATAACACACACACACACACACACACACACACACACACACACACACACCACACACACACACACGCGCGCGAGGTATACGCACACACACACACACACACACACACACACACACACACACACACACACACACACACACACACAGGCATATATATATATATATAGAGAGAGAGAGAGAGAGAGAGAGAGAGAGAGAGAGAGAAATATGCGGAGAGACAGAGACAGAAAGAGAGCGAGCGAGTGTGTGTGTGTGTGCGTGCGTGTGTGTGTGTGTGTGTGTGTGTGTGTGTGTGTGTGTGTGTGTGTGTGTGTGTGTGTGTGTGACAGACAGAGAGAGAGAGAGAGAGAGAGAGAGAGAGAGAGAGAGAGAAAGAGAGAGAGAGAGAGAGAGAGAGAGAAACGGCAGCAGTCAATACAAAGTCAGCTGCAGCGTCTAACACAAAGTGAAAATGCTTTCTTCGCTGGGACTTCACACTTTCAAAGTTAAGCGATGGGAAGTTTTGTTTTATTTTGTTCTTTTCTCCATTTTATATATCATCATTAATTTTTTTGTTCATCTTTATATCCTCTAAAGGTTTAAGCTGAGGCATAATTATTCTTTAATAAAAAAAAATTAAGAAGGTACGCTACAGCAGAAGACAAAAGTTTAGGGAGCACTAGTGCAAATACGGATCAAACTGCGAATTCAGGTTTTATTCACGAAGATTGATAATACTTGTACAGAGTACACATTGGATCAAAGGCGAATTCAGACTGTATTCACAACATTGATAATATGAGCACAAGCCTTCTACTGAACACGGACACTGTGAATTTAGTGTTACGAATTGATAATTATCAACAAAATATTATATATTCAAGGAAAGTTCTTAATGATGTAAACGTTAACATCTTATAGTTTCCATGCATTTTATAATCATAGAATAAAAAAAACATGGAGCATAACTCCCCGATCAGTAGCTTTCTTCCCAGGGTGAGGTTTTTCTTTTTTCCTTTCTTTCTTTTTTTTTCTCCCCCCCCCCCCCCCCCCCCCCCCCCCCCTTTTTTTTTTTTTTTTTTTTTGTTCACTCACGAGATGACTCTAGTACTACAGTCTTATAAGGAAGGGACAGTCAGTAACTGCTACTACTTCTCATGGCGGTTTTTTTCTTTCTTTGTTCTTTCTTTCTTTCTTTCTTTTTTTTTTTTTTTTCCTTTTCTTTTTGTTCATTCACGAGGAGACTCTCACTACATGAAGGTGGATCAAAAACTTTTCGACGTTTTACGGTGCTCTGCACTCTCCCGAATTCTGTTCTAATTTTCACTTGTTGTTGATGTGACATAATGCTGATGTGCACGCATCGTGAAAGATCGTGGCCCGTGTCAAGAAAACATCTGAATTTGATTAGAATCTCTCTATCTCCCTCCCTCCCTCCCTCCTCTCTCTCTCTCTCTCTCTCTCTCTCTCTCTCTCTCTCTCTCTCTCTCTCTCTCTCTTCTTCTTCTTCTTCTTCTTCTCTCCCCCCACCTCCCTCCATCCCTTTTTTTTTCTTCTTCTTCTACATCTTCTCTGTCTCTGTCTCTGTCTCTCTGCCCTACTTTCCCATTCCCTCTATTTCAGTAACTGCTGTTCGCGCTGTCTGGCGCTCAGCGTCAGTTAACGATGCTGTGAACTTCTCCTGAAATGTGGGGACGAAGTTTGACAGGCTGATAGATGTTAACTGCAATGCCAGATTGCAATCCGCTGGCTTTCGACAAAGAAAAAAAAAATACGGTTTCGGTGCTCATCTTGGGTGTTCTTCTGCTGTTGTTGTTCTGGTGGTGTTGGTATTGTTTAAGCGCTTTCCAAACCACACCTTCTGAGATAGTTATTCCAGTCTGACATATTGCTTGAAGTGGGTAACAATATAACCCTGCGAGGTCATTCAACTCGGCTGTAAGAAGTGTTTCATTGCTCCCAGCTGATGGACAGGAGTTCAGGGCTGATCCAGAGATGTACAGAGGGAAGAACCATTATCATGCCATGTTTTCTAGCAAGTCACCATTGTCGATGTCCCTGTCGCTTGCGTATGTAACTAACCACCTCTGATCGACAGTGCTGTTGGGCTGCCCTCCTAGGTAACATCAGCATCTTCTGGTCCAACGTTCAGTGATGTTGACCGCACTGTGGTCTGCGGCGCGTGTACTGCCGCGTGGTCTGCGGCGCGTGTACTGCCGCGTGTTTGCTTCAAATTTGATACTTGGGGCGAAATGTGTGGTGAACAGACAGCCAACCCATGAACAGGAGGCAGACACAGAATCAACGAGAGTGGTAAATGCTTTTAATATGTGTAACGGATTTCCGGGTACTGAGAGACTAAGACACTGATCCTGACTTTTTTTTTTTTACCTTTCAAGCTGTTTGTAGAAATATTTTTGCAGTCATTGCAACACCAAGCTGCTCTGTAAGTTGCTGGAATGGTGCTCGGTATCTATCCTTGGAATTTATCAGTTTTGTGTTATTCAGTCCCTTGCGGATTCATTCCAAGAGCTGGCCCTCAGCAACTTGTGTCTTAAGAGGTTATCTTTTTATATTTTCTACTTTTCACAAGAAAATGTAGTTTGTTTTGCTGTTTCATGATTTTCTTTCGCTTCTTAGGTGACACCTTTTTTCTTTTTTGAAAAGTGAACAAACATAATATGGTATTGCACACCAGCTCTTTTCTGGGATAGCATTCTGCTTAAAACCGAAAAAAAGGCAAAGGAATCAAGTTACCACATTCAGAGGTCACTGAGGAGAAACAATCAGGTTTCAAAATACCGGTATCTGACCAGGAGTTATTGATATGTTAGTGAGTGTTCTTCCTCTTTGGAGTTTGTGTCTTTCTTGGAGACTATAAGCTTGCTGAAGGCTCATTTTGAGAAGCATTTAATATTCCCCATTTACCCACTCAAGCACATACTGCTAGTTAAGCAGAATTGTCTGCCATTGCAGTTGTGAATGCTTATCTCCCCTATTTCCTCAATCTAAGACATAAGAACAAGCTTGTATAAACTCTCTCCCTCCCTATCTATTTCTTTCTCTCAAACACGCACCCCGCATCGTCCAAGATCACGTGCGTGTGTATCCACACTAATCCCAATTTTCTTTGATCTTAATCTTTCAAAATGTTTTGTTCTAAACCTGACCAGTCAGCTTTCGCATACTCGTATGGACGTTTTGTACACAACCCTCCCACATCAGCTCCACCTACCAAAAGTTGTTCATATGATCCTGTTCCCATTTCACTCACAAAAAAAACAACGCAGTTCAGAGCTTATTCCATTAATCTTGAACACTGCATGCCAGCATCTAATCTCTCCTTTATTCATAAGATTTTTCATTAGATTGTTTTGATTCAATTGTAAACGCGTATATGCCGAAATTTCCACTTTGAGACGACGTACTGATCGGCACACCGGAAGGTCACAGCCGGAGACTGCTGTGCTGACTTTCATTAACAATCTTTTGACGAAAGCTTGTTCTCCTTGATTGCCCTGCTCGACCTCAGTGCAGCATTCAACATACTTGACCATTGCAGTCTGCTTTACGAACCAAAGATAACATTAAGTATTCAAGATACAGACATGCAAAGGTTCTCGTCATATTTCAGCGATCGAATCTGTTGACCAGGTTCAATTTACCCCAAGTCTAGCACATAGTATGCTCCAAGGATCACTGCCAGGACCTGTCTTGTTTTCTTTGTAAACGTTGCTACTGTCAGACATAATTTCTGCTTACAAATGTGATTACACAAATACGCAAATGACACTGATCTGTCTAAGAGTGATTTTTGTTTTCTGCAAATATGTGTTGGGGAGTGCCCATTGTCAAAGGGTCAGAGAAACGGTATGGCATTAACAGTTCACTGCCCCCATGGCCAGTCGCTATGGGATCTTTAACCTTTTTTAAAACTTATATTCAGGCGTGTATCATTGATGTTTTGCTCTGGGAGAACAATAGGAAACTGATTTTGAACCCCCACAGAAACGGAACTGTTGGCTGTTGGAACTCCAGCTTGCATTAGGTTTGTGATTATGTTACCTATGTGAAGCATCTTGGACTTTGACTGGACCAAACTCTCTCAGTGCAAGAGTAGATTAGCAGTATCAGTCGCACATTTTTTTTCTGGAACTAAGACGCATTGCGTTTATTAGATAAATTTTTTCATTGATTCAACGCCCATCTGGCACCGAATTTCAGGATAGAAGTGATTGTTGGTTGGTTCTTCGTTTTCATTGTCCTGATTGTTGTTTATCTTGCTTAATGGAGACCTAAGAGGTCGAAATGCGTCGTGTTTTGTCTTGTAATTTGCTTGTACATATAAGCTGCGGAGTTACTTTAAGTTGCTTCAAAACTTTGTTTCAATTCCTGCCTGCAGTCATCTCTCTTTGAAACTGGATTATTTTTTGTCTCGTAACCATCAATGCACTACCATCCCTGCCTTAACAAGATACATGCTAGATTATTGCAGCTCTGTTCTAACTGTCTTTCAGCAAAACAAAACTGTTTGCCAAAAAATTAAAATATTGTCGCAAGACTCGGAAAAAGCGAAACAAAACAAGAACACATTACACCGCTATTAGAGAAACTCCACCGGCTCACGTAAAAATGTATGACCGAGCACAAGATTGAAGTTCTTGCTTTCCCGCATTTTAACGGGTCGCTTCCGCCGTATTGTGTCTGCCTCGCTCAGTACCTATAATTCTTCACGCACTCTGGAGACTCGCAAAATGTCAAACGAAGAGTAAGGTTGAACGCAGTTTTAGTTTTTCTCTGCACCACGTGTCTGGAATTCTCTGCCCGGATGTAGATATAGCCGTAAGACATAAAGATAGCCTTAAGACATAAAAATAGCCTTAAGACATAAAAAAAAACAGCTTTAAGACAAAAAAAACAGCCTTAAGACGTAAAAATAGCCTTGAGACATTAAACATAGCCTCTGTTTTGACAACTATTTCCCTGCTCTATTTTGTAAGCTGTTTTGTGGAAGGACAGGGGTTGGGATCTTTGCTTAGGGGAAAGAATAAGAGATTATGATGAGGAATTGGTTCAGGATATGTAGCTTATTTCTTTTCAAGACAGCGTAGTGAGTTATTGCGCTTTATAAATACTATTCATCATCATCATCATTGAGAAAGGGGGTAAGGGAAGGGGGCAATGCCTTGGGGATGGGAGTAGGGAATGGGGCGATGAGAGAGTAGGTTTTGTATCTTAATCCAAACAGTGCTTGTTGTTGTCAGTCTTTGCCCAAAGAGGGGAGGGATGAAGTCGTAACAGGGTCGATAATAGGAGCTACGTCGTGTTTTGCCTTGTTCCTTCTGCTGCCCGTGAACTGGAAACATCAAAGCAACAGCTGATGACTGTAGGTACGCCTGGGAGCACAGAACATTAGGCACGGCGGAAATTACCTGTCCTGCCTGTCTTGTTGTGTTAATTCACCGGGCGGTCTTCGTGTAAACGTCACCACCTTTGACGTCTCTGAGAGGTTTCATCCGCCAAAGAGAAACTCTCCCAACCTCCTGCGTTTTGTTGATCAAAGATTAGGGAAAGTTCTACCGAGGTCCTCTCTGTCCTACCTTCCACCCCATTCCTCTCGCCTGTCACTGCCTACCTCAGTCTTCCCCCCAAACCCTTTGTCCTCTCTCCTATCTCCCCTCCCTGTAGTATTTCAGCTGTTGTCATAACTCGTTCTTTCCACCTCGTCGAACACTTTATAATGCGCTGTTTTTCAGTTTATTCAATACGAAAAACACACCCAGCATGGAAAAACGACTAAGACTTGGCTAGTCCAGTGTAGAAAGCCTAGTTCTCTTGATCCAAGAGTTCTTGGTTCAATCCTCCTCACAGAAACAGCCTGACAAAGGAAAGTCTTCTCTTCAAGGCCAACAGCTG
Organism: Conus betulinus; assembly: GCA_016801955.1. NCBI lineage: Eukaryota > Metazoa > Mollusca > Gastropoda > Neogastropoda > Conidae > Conus > Conus betulinus. The sequence goes on from JADBJO010006926.1 coordinate 40,197, forward strand.
CGCAAAGTGCAAGGCCACCCACTTCCTTCGGATGAAACTTTTAAACCGAGATCATACGCGTTGACACATGGTTTCTATGTTTTGAAAGTGAAATTAATAAACACACACACACACACTCACTCACACACCACACACACACACACACACACACACACACACACACACACACACACACGAGTTAAGTCCCACTCCATTCTTTGTCAAAGGGTTGGGCGTCATGCTTCAGTGTGATGGCCCACAGACAGACAGACAGACAGACAGACAGAGAGAGAGAGAGAGAGAGAGAGAGAGAGAGAGAGAGAGAGAGAGAGAGAGCTTATTAGTATTTTGATAACACATCATCTTAAGATAGAATGCGGATAAATTATGAAGTGTTTGGTTGTTAAATGAAAACGTGTCCATATGGAAAATTCGTAGCGAGTACCCATTAAATAATGTTTTGTCGAACAATGATCAGAATGATTATGATTATGATTATGTACATACTAATTTATCCGTGGAAGACATTTTTTTCAAGCACAATAATGACTCTGTGCGCTCTTGTTGTGTAGATGCGTTATTGATAACTCCCTAGTTGGAATTGCGATTCCTTCTAGGACCAACCCCAACCCCAAAATTCACCCCTACCCGCGCTATCCCATCCGACACCACTCACTTTCCTTCCACTCTGCTCCACCACCCATCCCTTATTTATACGTACGTATAGTATGACTTGACGTTGCGCTTAGTGTACTTTATCTACCCTTTGCTTGTTTATTCTGCTAATTGTTTTTTTTTTTTTTTTGTGTCTCGCCTAACATATGTTAATTTTGTGAACAAAAGATTCTCCCCTATCAATTTCTGCCTTCACTGGGTACATTAGCACGGTCATCAGTCAGTCGTGCATCATTTCACTCACAATTATCTGCCAATATTGATCCAAAATCACAATCATTATTCATCTGTCATAGCTGGACCATAGACTCGATGGCATCAAATTTGGTAGTAGACAGCCCATGTTAAAGTCCTAAAGCGGTTTGTCAGACCTCAAAGAGGGTAAGAGTGTCGAGAAGCATAAACGCGCACAGCAGTTTCATTGATTCAATGCTGCAAACCTTCCTGTATCTGTGTCCCAAGCAAAATGCATTCTTTACATTTAGGAACAAAGTCCAGCAAGGACATTACAGCGCAAGTTCGCCCCGTAAAAATTCGTTTGACAATTAAGTCAGAATTGTGCTTCCTGTAAAGGCTATTTTACCTGCGTAAAACAGTTTTTTCCAGATGAGCGCTTCTGGTGTTCTCTGCTGTTGCCTCGGAGTAATCCCCTGTGCTTATATAACTCCCTGACCGCTGTTGGCACTGAGGCATTTGAACTAATGGCTGTTTGGACAAACAGTTCAGCCAGGGGGTGGACAACAGTTCATCAGTGGTTATCAGAGGTCTTCACGTTCGTGGCTGGTGGTTGCGTTTAAGTCAACGATTGTGGCTGGTTGTTTGCAGAGCAGTGATTCGCGCGAACGTTCGCGGTTGGTTGTTTACAGTGGTCCATTTGTGTCAACGATTGTGATTGGTTTTTTAACCGAAGTCCATTCGTATCAACGTTTGTGAATGTGTAATGACGTTGGTCCATACTTATCAACGTTCGTGGTTTGTGTTTACAGAGGTCCATTCGTTTGAACGTGAGTGGTTAGCTGTTGACGAACTTTGTTGATGTCAACGTTTGTGATTGTTTGTTGGCAGGAAAAGTCCATTAATGTGAAGGTTTGTGAGTGGTATGACAGTCCATTCATGTCAACACGTTTATGGTTGTTCGCATAGGCCATTCATGTCAACGGCTGTAATTGGCTGTTGACAGAATTAATTAATGTCAATGCTTGTGCTCGATCGTTGGCAGAATCTATTCATGTCAGGATTATTGCCTGGTTGTTGACAATCTATTCATGTCAAGTTTTTGAGTGGTTAGAGCTTTGATTCATGACAACATCTTTGACTGATTGTTTGCAGAAATTCGTTCATACTGTTGTTGCTGTTTTTTTTTTTTTTGTTGTTGTTGATTGTTGACGTGTGGTCGGAGATTGCACTGTGTCTCTGTGGGGTGTTTCTACCTAAAAGATGTAGATAACCGACCTATAATTTTTCCGCTTGTACTGTTTGTCTACCTTTGATACACGAAAAAAGTCTTGATCCAAGTCTTTGTCGAACAATATTAGTTAGCGAAAATGAAAGGTAGAAATTAAGTGTTGCTGGTTTACGAATGTTTTCTTACGAATGTGATTCACCGCTTGTGTTGTTCTGAGATATGTAGAGTACCATTGAATGTGACTTTTTTTTCTAAGAAAGAAGATTCTTCGTCTACTTTTTTCGTTATCGATTAACGAAATTAGATCATAAGATTTTCGAGCTACTTTACGACTGTGTGATGTATAAGTATAGCTTAGTTATATAAAAGGACAAGATAAAGTAAAGGTCTATAGGTTGGTTAATAAGTAAGAATAATGCGTTGGTCAAATGTAACTTCGTATTGTGTTTGTATTGATATGTAACTTAAACATACAAAAGACATGTCTCTGCTATAAAAGAAAATTATATTACAAGCTTAAATAGTAATTAAAAAGCCCATGATATGTGGAGTAATTTTTCTTCGAGAAAGCAAAAAAACGAACTAACCCTTGTTTTATAATTGTTTTCTTAAATGCCTATGCCTTCACTGCTTCACCAAAAAATACAAAGGAACAAAACTCTGCGTTTTTTTTTTTTCTCAAAAAGTGCTACCAGTTATGTAATATGTTTTGATTGCTATGAAAAGATCGGTCGGTAAATGTGGTTGCAAAACAAAACAAAACAAAACGAAACGAAAGAAAAAATCTGCTGTGTTTAGACTGGATTCTCATTTCCACGCGGTTTTCACCTGACCGTCATTTCCGGACATGACTTTAAAAATCGCATTCTTTAATACGCCAAGCAAATTCATCACTCGTGGAAGTCAATAAGGAAGACTTTTTAGCTGGATTACTTCCATTCTTTTGATTGTGGTCTCAATCTTTCTGCTGTATGTACGCGTATTCTTTCTGCTGCTTATCTCTGTATTCCTCTGTTTCGTAACTGTTCTGCTGCTTGTATCTGTTTTATTTCTACTGTTTGGAGCTGTAGTTTTCTTTTTTTTTCTGTATTTTCATGCTTGTATTTGTATTCTTTCTGCTGCTTGTATCTGCATTCTTTCTGTTCTTTTTGCTGATTGTGTCTTCTTTTTTTTCTGTATTTTCATGCTTGTATCTGTATTCTTTCTGCTGCTTGTATCTGCAATCTTTCTGTTCTTTTGCTGATTGTGTGTCTTTCCGCTGTGTGTGTGTGTGTGTGTGTGTGTGTGTGTGTGTGTGTGTGTGTGTGTGTGTGTGTGTGTGTGTGTGTGTGTGTGTGTGTGTGTGTGTGTGTGTGTGTGTGTTTGTGTGTGTGTGTGTGTGTGTGTGTGTGTGTGTGTGTGTGTGTGTGTGTGTGTGTGTGTGTGTGCGTGCGTTGTGTCTGTGTCTGTGTTTTATACAAAGCAGAATCAGATAGGAGCTCACTCCAACCTTGCATCGTCATATCGTACTTGAATTAATTCAGTATGCTTTAATGAATTTGCCAAGTCTTTTTTTTTTTTTTTTCATTCTGGAGTGAGAGTGGTATTTCGTACTGCTAAAGCTTACATGATCTGATGTCATGTTGTGTCTTTCACATTGCCGGTGCAAGCTTATTCTGAAATGGTGTCTTGTTTCATTTGCTGAGTGATAGCTGGTGTGTGTATGGGGTATTTAGAATTTAAACACTAGTTAACTTCTATCTACATATTGGCTTCTTTTGTGAGTCTGTTTCAGGTCCTTAATTTTCTTTAGTTAATACTGTTGTGTGCCTTTTGGCTGTCCATCCAAATCCTACATACCTCTTTTACATTCATGTACTATAATGTTGGCGAAGTCTTACATCATCTCACTGCAAAAGGTGAATAGCAAATATTGTCCATTGTTGTGCGAACGTTTGACTCAAGTGCATTTTAAGTAGTAGTAGTAGTAGTAGTAGTAGTAGCAGTAGTAGTATTAGCAGCAGCAGCGGAAGTAGTAGTAGTAGTAGTAGTAGTAGTAGTAGTAGTAGAAGCGGCAGAAACAGTAGTAGCAGCAGCAATAGCAGTGGTAGTTTAAGTGGCGGGTGTAACCCGCCGATTTTTAAGCAGCGCCGATTTGTAAGCGCTTACAAATCGGCGCACATTGCACGACTTGTAAAACCACCGATTTGTAAGCAGCGCAGATTTATAGAGCGCTTACAAATCGGCGGGCTAGGCCGCCGATTTGTAAGCGCTACTTAGAAATCGGCGGTCGGTTTACAAATCGGCGGGTTAAGCCCCCGCTATTTTGTAAAGCGCTTCACAAAACGGCGGGCGCTTTATATCCGGCTTTTTTGGAAATAATCACTGAAAACGTAATAATAGTTTATCGTTTTGATAAACTATTATTACGTTTTTCAGTGATTATTTCCGCAGTTTTGATAACCTTCTATTTTGCTCATCAAGATGGCGGATTGACACACGTCGTTTTGAGGAGCACTCTAACTAAAAGGAAAAGACAAATCTGCTAACTTATTTTACTACCTGCCCCCCCTGCCCCCCCCCCCAACTCCTCTCTCTCTCTCTCTCTCTCTCTCTCTCTCTCTCTCTCTCTCTCTCTCTCTCTGTCTCGTTTCAAGTCTGGTTTATGTATCAAAATGGGCAACTATCCTACTGCGGCCATAAAAGATTGAGGAGTACTCTAACGAAGAGAAAAAAAGACAAGTCTGTTTCTTTGGATTAAAACGATGAACTATTATTACGCTTTCAATGATTATTCCTGCAATATTGATGACTTTGTATTTCATCAAAACGGCAGACTGAAATGCGGTTTGTGTGTGTGTGTGTGTGTGTGTGTTCATGTGTGTGTGTGTGAGTATATGTGTATGTATATCAGTTTGTTTCTGTAAGCCTGTGCATGTGTGTGGTGTTGGGTGGGGGGGGAGTAAACAGTCTATTTCATTTGCCCTGACTCACTCACACAATCAAATTTGAAGTCGAAAGCAGAGGACATTCTTGACATGCTTTTATTCATATTTGTTCATTTCGGTAAACGTTACATGAACGATAAAGTGAACCAGAATTATTTGTTTTTAAACGCAATTTCAAGCACATTTTACAGTCGATAATATAAACACAAATTTCCACACTCGAATGAAAACGAAATTGTAACTCAGCTTATATCAAGGGAGGAGAACAGTGCAAGAGAATAGGGAAAAGTTAAACTAGTGTGCAGTTTTCATACTTTTTCACCAGAATATTTCCTAAAAGAATGTATATGACTGCCGGACACAATCAATAAAAAGAATGCAGGAAAATTATTCGTGGATGCTGAAACCGTTATTTGTAAAAAAAAAAAAAACAACAACAATACAAACAAACAGACACACACAACAACAGTCGTTTGCATGTTTTTTTCAAAATGTAGTGGTGGACAGATGAAAATGAAATAAAAAGAATCATATGCTTCCTCCCTCTTGGAATTGTGTGCATCAAAGCAAAGTTAAATCATAATTACACATCTTTGTTATCTTTTATGGCCGCAGTAGGATAGTTGCCCATTTTGATACATAAACTGAACTCGAAACGAGACACACACACACACACACACACACACACACACACACACACACACACACACACACACACACACACGGGGCACGGGGGGGGGGGGGGAGTAGTAAAATAAGTAGCAGACTTGTGTTTTTTCTCTTTGTTAGAGCGCTGCTCAAAACGACCTGTCAGTCCGCCATCTTGATGATGAGCAAAATAGAAAGTCATCAAAATTGCGGGAATAATCATTGAAAGCGTAATAATAGGTTATCGTTTTTAATCCAAAGAAGCAGGATATAAAGCGCCCGCCGTTTTGTAAAGCGCTTTACAAAACGGCGGGGGCTTAACCCTCCGATTCGTAAAGCACCCGCCGATTTCTAAGTACCGCCTACAAATCGGCGGGGTCCTAGCCCGCCGATTTGTAAGCGCTCTATAAATCGGCGCTGCTTACAAATCGGCGGTTTTACAGGTCATGCAATGTGCGCCGATTTGTAAGCGCTTACAAATCGGCGCTGCTTACAAATCGGCGGGTTACAGGCAGGCAGTATCAGCAGTGCTTAGTTGTAACAGCAGAAGTAGTAGTAGTAATGGAAACGGTGCGGAGTAATTATCAGAAATCCAAGAGATGTGTGTGTGTGTGTGTGTGTGTGTGTGTGTGTGTGTGTGTGTGTGTGTGTTTCCTGCGGTGGAGGAGGAAAAGAATATCCGGCTACTGCTGACACTAACATTGTTTATGCTGCTGAGAAATACTCATCCCCACCTATTACAACTACTGCTGTAAGTACTCGTAACTACTACTACGATGGCTACTACTTCTACGATGACAACGATGACGATTATGACGACCACGAAGACTGAGACTACTGGTTCAACTATCACCACGAACCCTCGATGACGACGTTTACTACAGATACAGCTACGATCACTAGTGCTATTGCTGATGTTACCGCGTCTATTGCTATAACTGGCACTATCACTGCTTTGTTATCTATCTGCGAGATGCCCTGATCTAACTATACTGAAACACAATTCCTGAACGAACTTTTCCCCTCCAGTTTTCTGTATTGAAAAAAAAAAAACCATAGCAGAACGAAAAAAACAAAAACAAAAACAAAACAAAACCAAAAAAAAAGCCACAAATATGGATGAGATGAGCTTGATAATTAGTCAGAGGCAAGAGGACAGAAAGAGCTGTTGTGTTAGAACGTGTGGAGAGGCAACACAGGGGAGGGGGCATACATGTTGGTGACCGCAAAAGGGACATAAACGAGGAGATAAATATACTGGATTGGATCCCCCCGACGATCTCTTCTCCCAACTTTTAGTCACACTGATTTATGGATGCCCACGAAAAGGTTCTGGTTTCCCTTGGAACTCCCATCAACTGACGTCGTTTGGTTTTTGTCTCTATTCTAATACAGGGAGTGGCAGGGTTTGTTTCCAGTGCAAAAACGTCTGTGGCCAGACTACGTCCTGATGCATTTCGATGTTGTCTAAATGGAACTGTGACAATGTACCAGAGTTTAAGTCGCGAGTCACAACTGATTTCTTTTTTGTGTCTTTTTTTGCGTTATTTTTAGTAAGGCCGAAGAGAATAGTTACACAGGATATCAGTGATTAATTCAGGATTTTAGAGAACAGATTTGGATTCTACAGTTGAGCCTTCTTGGCGATTCGATGACTGTGTGGTCTCCTGATACAGGGATCCTCGGTTCAATTCCCCCTTCTCAGCCTATCTTCAGCCCCTCCATCCCCGGTACCATCTGTTCTACCTATAAAAAAAAATTTTTCTTTGGAGTCAAAATCTATGGACACTAAAATATCCTCCAAGTCCTTAAGAAGAGATTTTTAAACACAAACAAAAAAAAAAACTGTACCTATCTTACATTTCAGAGTCGGCCTTCGTGTGCCGATGTGATGGAGCACACACACACACACACACACACACACACACACACACACACACACACACACAGAGACACAGACACACACACACACACACACACACACACACACACACACAACACGCACGCAACACGCACGCACTTACGCACGCGCACACACACACACACACACACACACACACACACATGCATACACACACACACACACACACACACACACACACACACACACACACGGGCGCTCACGTCATATTTAGATACCGTGCCCGAAGACACGATATAGCTAACTTTACGCACGCACGCACGCAGTCCAGAGTAGGCCTTCGTGTGCCGATGAGATTGAGCACACACACACACACACACACACACACACAAAGGCACGCACGCGAGCGCGCACGCACGCACGCACGCACGCGCGCGCGCGCGCGCACACACACACACACACACACACACACACACACGTGCGAGCGCGCGCGCGCGCGCACGGAGAAAGAGCAGCGACGCAGAAACGCCGGAAGAAAACGACTTCGAAATTTGATTACTTAGAAATCGGCGGTCGCTTTACAAATCCCTTACCTCACATACTGTATGGGAGAAATATGATTGTTCAATACTTACCATCGAAACCTTCTTAGCTCGAGAAAGCTCGAGACAAGAACTGGTGAAACAGGAGATTAAATGCTTTCGACCCAGCAGTTCCTGAATCACTGTTGAGTTTTCCCCGATTTTGTTTAAAGGCTTGTAAAGTGGTCAACTCTGATGCCGTTATCTCCCTTCTTTTATTCTGCATAAAGGAAATGATTGTATTTCAAAACCCAAGATTGCTGCTGCTTTTCTTCTTCCAGTGCATGTTCAATTTTGACTCGCTCTCTTAAAATGCTTGTAAATTCAACATTTATAATGCAGTTCTCCCCCTTCCTTGTATAACATAAAGAAAAATGTCTGCAGTTTGACCCCCCTAAAAAAATGGTTTTCTTCGGCGGCAATAATCTTAACAATAGCTTCCTTGGAGCGAAAGCGTTAGTGACGAGCCTTGCCACAACGTTTCTGCCACAGTAACAAGGAGGGATTAAAATGCTTGTTTTGAAAATGAACAATTAAATTGGAAATATTTTCAGATGTGAAGGAATCTCGCTTCAAAAGGTAGGTCCTTTACTTTTTTCTTCTTTTGTCCCTTCGCTCTCTCTGACGATTTCAGAGGTTCTGTTGATCTGTAAGTGCGTATAGATTCGGCCTCATTTATGAATATGGAATTTCATTTCTTTCCTCCTTTACTTCCTTTTTTTCATTTTGTTCTTTTGTATGCTGAGTTGGGAAGAAGCTGGAAAAATATTTTTAAAGAGTATGAAAAATGTACGTCTGAATACGACCGAAATAGTGATATGAGAGTCGTTTGTTGGGTGCAGGGCCAGATCCAGCGGTGAAAGCGAAGCGGACCGCCTGTCCCTATAACAATACTTGTCACTTGGGTCTCGCTGCGTGGTGGACAGATGTTGCAGGCGTGAGAGGTTCTATCAGCGGTGAGGCTTCGATCTGTGGTTTCTGCATGGTGGGTCTGTCTCTATCTCTGTCTGTCTGTGTGAATCTCTCTCTGTGTCTCTGTTTCTGTCTCTCTCTCTGTCTGTCTCTCTCAACCTCTCTCTCAACCTTTCCGTCTTCCCGTCTCTTCCTTGTTTAATTGTCTGTCTGACTTCCAGTCTGCCTGTCTGTCTGCCCCCCCCCCCCCCCCCCCTCAACCTTTCTGCTCCCTTGTTTAATTGTCTGTCTTCCAGTCTGTCTGCCTCTCTCTCTCTCTCTCTCTCTCTCTCTCTCTCTCTCTCTCTCTCTCTCTCTCTCTCTCTCACACACAAACACGTGCGCGTCCGTGGATGCATGCATGATTTTGCCGTTTGCTTTTGTAGTATCAGTCTCTTACATCTTATAGTTTGCAAGTTGACTAGTGCACTTACTTTCATCCCTTTTTGCTGCTGTATTGACTTTTGCGTGTTTTCTATGTGCTTTTTTTCCCATTCCTTTTTCCCCCAGGGCTGGTGGGAAAATGCATGTGCGATTTGGTTATCTCTCATTACCCTGGTTAAATAAAATTTCAGTTCAGTAGTTTTATTTAACGTCTTTTCATCACAAGATGATCTTAGACCTAAACAAAATTTCGTTCTCGTTCGTTTCGTTCTGTTCTCTGTCTGTCTGTCTGTCTGTCTGTCTGTCCGTCCGTCCGTCTGTCTGTCTGTCTTGACAAGTGTTGAATTGCACGTGCTCAGTGCCACCGTGTTTTGTTGTGTCGTTTACCTGAACTCTTGTCCTTGGTTTGAACGATTGGTTCATGTGTACCAGAAAGTGAAGGTCAGTCAGGTGCAACAGCTAACATCACGGGCGCCTTGAAATTGTCCGAAGAAAAAAAAAGATGCCAGTCAGTGCGTGTTAAAATCGTTCACGGTCAATGAAACTAAAAGGTCAGAATGGTTTGATGAAGAATGTAAGGCAGCAAAAAAGGAAAGTAGGAGTAAATTAAACTATTTCAGAAGAGCTCGAAAAGAAAAAGACAGAATACCGTATGTAAAAGTAAGGAAGAGATACAGATACTAACTAAAAGTGAAAAAACAAGTGTATAGAAAGCAACAAGCAGATATGTAAGCGAATGAAGCTGGCAACTCATCGCAGTTTTGGAGAAATTTAATGAAATAGGATAGAACGACAAAAAATGATAGCAATATTAGCAGAGATGACTGATTTAAGCATTTCAAGAGTGAGTTTTTTTTTTTCGAAACAGCGGCGAAGAAAACGACGTGTAGTTTGATATTGAAGTCGATCTGATCGAAGAATCAGACCCTGTTTTGATTCAGTTTATTTCAGAGATGAAGTAATTTTAGCTAGTTCTAAACTTTAAGAAAACTAATGCTAGCGGAATAGGCGATATGTTAAAATCTGGAGGAATAGATATTCAGAAATTTTTGACCAGCTGTTTAATACCGTCTTTGATAAATGAGTCTATCCTCGTAAGTGGCCGAACTCTGTTATACTAGTATTGAAGAAAGACAGCCCCGATAATGCTGATAATTACAGAGGAGTATCTTTGCTAAGCATCATATCTAAGTGTTATACATCAATATCAAACTCAAGACTATTAGAAAACAATAACTGTATTTCAGAAAATCAGGAAGGATTTCGAATAAATCACTCAACCGTTGATCATATCTTTACATTGTACGCTGTTATCCAGAAATGTATGATTAGAGAGGGTGCAAAACTATATGCTTATTACGGATGGAGTGCAGTGCGTGTTTTGCTGTCTGACTCTCGTTCTCAAAAGTTTGAATGCGTGTAATAATTATTCCCTCCACACACCCACAGCATATGCACATGGATAGCCAGGCAACACACGAGTTAGATGTTTTCTTTATAATTATGCTGCCTGAACCACAAAAACATACATTAATGTGAATTGGTACAAAAACAATACATGCCACTACATAGCATATAAATCAAGATATCAATACACAGGAAACTTCAACCATCAGATATCAGCGTATCATATTGCTTAATATAACTCACAGATCTCGCCGGCGCCGTCCACATGTCCCACAAATACAGCCAACACACTCGGCTACACAGTGCCCAAGCCACAGTCTATAGCATTAAAAGAAGACACAGAAGAATAACCAAGGTCCCCATGCGGTAAGCACAGCCGTTCACAAACACAAGCGATGAAGAAGAAGAAACAGGGTCTCCACACAGCAAACACAATAAATCACGTCGAACTATTAGAAGAACCACAGATTCGCAAGGCACAGTAAACCATAGAAGAACTGCAGATTCACAAGGCACAGTAATCAATATTGAATCACCGGCGAACACGATTTCAGCAAAGTCCCATAGAACACAATAAACGTCGACGTATTGTTGATTTAAAACAAAAATTAGCTTTTCCGTGTATTGATATTACACTGTTCACATCAATAAACTCAGCCCACCGATACACACTTGGTGGTACAATTAAGGCAAAGTTATAAATATTCTTGCAGGAGTTTTAAGTCACTGTCGGCGACACAGTATTCACAATTTTTTTTAATTAATTTTTTTTTTTTTTTTTAAAGAATGAATTTTCTGGTACATATTTTGCTGTAAACTGTTGCATATGGATGCTAAGAGACTGCGACATAAAACTTATAGAATGTTGCTTGAATTAGACAGATGTGCAAAAATTGTTGGGTTTCAAATGTAAGAGAAGTTTTGTGTGAACTGGGTTCAGTATTGTTTGGTTGCAGCAAGGAGTTGGTGATGTAGAATATTTTTTGAATTTGTTTACGCACAGAAAATTGTCGATTTATTCATTAAAGAGTGGAAAAGGAACTATAAGAGATCGGGATAGATACACCACTTACAGAACATTCAAAACTGTTTTTGAAACAGAAAGGTGCGTTTGTGATATGGATATGTATTGCTTTTGTGTTGCATTTTCTCAGTTAAGATTTAACGTGCTTCATCTGAGTAATAATGTGCGTCAGTACAGTCAGTCTGTTGAAGAGTCTGCTTATTTTGAGTGGGTCTAGTTGAAATTGAGCTGCATTTCTTATTTGACTGTTGCCTGTAGGCTTTCGAGGTAATTTCTAAAAGACTCAATGAAAGTGCCTGTAGATGTCCTGTTGAAAACAGAGAAGTACACAACAGACTGGATCAACTTAGAAGTGGGCATTGCAATGGGCTGTTCAATTTCCCCAACACTGTTCGTGTTGGCAATGGGAGTCATCTTGAAAGCAGCAACAAGCAACGCAAGACAAACAGACCTCGGCGATGG
>JADBJO010006926.1:57500-60000 GCA_016801955.1 Conus betulinus
CAGTAAATCTCAACCGTGTTGAAAAATAGATGCCTAAATATTATAAACATTAACAACAGTCATAGGGGGTTCCATTGTTAGTCCAATGTTCACTAGCTGCTAAGTACCCACCTTTTCTAAATACAGCTATATTACTTTTATTCATATTCACATTCAGATAGAGTACTGTTGCTACCCTATGTAGACTATTCAGTTGCGTCTGTAGCCCAACTATTGTTTTTGACAGACGAGCTATGTCATCTGCCAGAAGTAATATAAATAGTTCAAAATAATCACGCGTAAATGTTGCACCATGCCTCCCATTTATAATCTCTATTGCTAATTCATTTATAAATAAAGAGAACAGCACCGGACCTGTAACATCCCCTCGGGTACAGTTTATGTAGTCTGCCAATTTTGTACCCGAGCGAATTTCAGCTCTGACTTCATGTACGTGCTATGAATACACCCAAAAGAGTTTTCCTTTGATACCACTTTTTTTTTTTTTTTTTTTACAGAATAGGCCACAGTAGATTCCTTTCTATGGAGTCAAAAGCTTTCTCAAAGTCAACAAAGGCAACACAGAGTTTACCGTTAAAGTAAAACTGTTTTTGTATTAAAGCTAATAATGTGTACATGTGATCAATAGTAGAGAAGAGTATTCCCTTTTTTAACCCCGCTTGATATTCCCCTGTGATATTATGCAGCTCAATCCATTCTTGAATCCTATTGTTTATTATAGAACTGTAAACTTTACTGCTTGTATCACATAATGATATCCCTCTGTAATTACCGGGATCGTCCACATTACCTTTTTAAAATAAAGGTAAGACAATATTTCTGTTCAGTTATCTGGGAATATTCTTATCAAACAATGTGTTAAACAGCAAAGAAGTCAATTACTCGATCACCAGCAATTTTCAGCAACTCGCCAATAATTTCATCCGGACCAGCGGATTACCCCGTTCTTTAACTTTCTTATAGCCAACAACACTTCTTCTCTAGATATTGGGCGGTTCATGGAACCATCATCGTCATATTCATAAAAAATATCATCAATGTTGTCGTTAGATACTAAAGTAAACTCGTTTTCGAAATTTGTTTCAAGCAACTGCTTAAAGTATTTATACCAACGGGGTGAGTTCTCGCTCACGAGTGGTGCAGTAGCCAGTTTCACGTCTCTGCGCATAATTAATTAACTTTGTCTTAATTACGAGTTGACATTTCAAGTGCACAGAAATCTCAGTGAGTGATTGGCGTGTCGACCAGTATGATTTTTTTTAGAGGAACCGACGGCTGAATCGGGCACAGGCCACATAAATAACAACACAGGATGTGGCGTCGAGAGAAATGGTGGAGTAACGGTACAGATGTACCGACACAGTGTCGTGTTTGGACAGTGACGTCGCTCAAACGGAAGTGCCCTGTGGTGTTTGTGTGCTAATTCTTGGAGTACGACATGAAATTGTGTTCTGTGAAGTGTTCTGTGAATTGAGTAACAACAAAAACAAACGGATTTACTCTTCATCTACAGATGATAGTGACACCAGTGTTTGTGTAGAGCAGACAGTGAAGCCTGATCGAAAACGTCAAAACATACGGTCTTGTGTAGAAGAGGAAAAAAAACAACAACATGCCGGAGCTGTCAAGCAGAGACATTCAAGTAGTGTTTGCTCGAATAGAAAACGAATGGACTAAACCGCCACAAAAGAAGACATTGCAATCATGAAAGAAGACTTTAAAAAAACCTGACAACAAATTTCATGGAGAAGGTTAGTACGCTTGAGGGGAGGGTCTTTGAAATGGAAACGCAGAGAGAACAGCAAAACAAAGTAGGCCAAGAACTGAAAAAGAAGAACAAAACCCTCCACAATATTATTAGGCAGCAGGAAATCAGAATTAAAGAAGCAGAAAAGCAGCAAAACGATCTGGATCAATACTCTCAGAGGTGTCATTTATGGGTTTTCCGGGTCCAGGAGCGAGAGAATGAGACTCCAGACGACTGTGTGCGCAAAATATGTACCCTCTTCACTGACAGCGTGGGTGTCGATGTCAACCTGTCGACATAGAGGTGGCGCACAGGACTGGGAGGCCTAGTTCCGACAAAACCCCGCCCAATACTCGTTCGATTCTTCGACCGCAAGAAGCGAGACCAGGTGCTGACTAACCGCCGTAAGCTGAAGGGAAAGGGTACCAGCGTAGCAGAGGATTTGACAGCGACCAACTACAGCTCCTACGAAGTGCTATGGACCATTCGGCAACGATGTCCGCCTGGACCAGCGCTGGGAAGATATTAGCTAAAGTTAAGAACGGTGTCATTGTGAGACTGACAATTCACACGGATTTGATGAAGCTTTAAAGCGAGCCATGTTCACCAGCAAATGTTAGCATGGAGGATGGTGTGTTGGTGTTGTAGTTTGTGAAGAAAAGAGACAAAAAAGTGATGGAAGGAACGGAAGAACATTCTGTGTGTGTGGGAAGAGGGGGAAAAAAGTGTGTAATTAAGCAGGACTGGATCAAA
>JADBJO010006926.1:62500-77500 GCA_016801955.1 Conus betulinus
TAGCAGATATGTTTATACAAGAATGGTATGGCGCTATTCGAGGTAGAGACAGATATGAGAGTTATCGAACTTTCAAAGTCATTTTTGAAAAAGATAAGTACACATGTCATATGGATGTGTATTGTTTTCGTGTTGCTGTTGTTCAAATAAGGTTTAATGTTCTACTACTCAACAACAATGTTTATAGATATAGTGATCGAGTTCAAGATAAAATGTGTCCTTTTGTAAATCAAAAACTGAAAATTAGGCCCATTTTTTGATGGAGTGCATTATGTATAATGACTTAAGAGAGAAGTTTCTAGTGGTCATGTTTACACTCCAATGCATAAGCTTCTTGAATCAGAAAACAGTGATCTAAGACACAATCTTTCTAGGTATGTTTTTCATGCAGGTTATAGAAGGCAGAAAATGATATGGTAATTATATAATCACGCGTACATTTCAAACTTCAATGTTTATGGAATTGGTAATTATCAAACAGTGCATGTTTTGTTAATGGTGGTAATTGTTTTCATCTTCTCCATATTTGATAAGTCCATGACTTGTTTATGTTTTGCATGTCCTGCACACGGATTGTGCTCAGTGCCGACTATTCCCCAGTCCCCATGCCCTGTCCCCTGTATTGTGACCCGAGGGCGATGTACAGTGAACAGGTTCTGAGTTCTTCTCTCTCTCTCTCTCTCTCTCTCTTCCGGTATCCGACGAGTGCAGACGTGTTTAGCGGATCCAGTGGTTTTCAATAAAGTTTTTGAAAGTTAAAGTGGCAATGCAAGGAAAATATACGGTATGTTGACAGTACACTCTCCTTTCTTCATTCTCCAAGTCAGTGTGTGATGTGATTGTGTATGCATTCAACGATTCACGTGGATTGTGGCTTGTGTACCGACATGTAGCGTGATGTGAAGCAAGCCGGCATCATGCCCTAGTTTCCCCTTCATGTGTTTCGCGTGGATTGTGTATAGCGTGTCACGTGGATTGTGGATAGCGTGTCACGTGGATTGTGGATAGCGTGATGTGAAGCAAGCCGTCATCATGCCCTAGTTTTCCCTTCAGCCAACTGCCGCGCAACTGGGTACAGTTGCAGTCATGGGTCCTATCACGCGATCCATGACTCAGGACAAAGGAGCGACGCTCGGGGAACATTTTCTCGAGCGTATCACTCATACCATGGACCCCATCCAGAAAACATTTGACACACATCCACATTCAATGCCTCATTGGAGATACACATTATTTCATAGATACGTTGGAGCTTACAAACCAACCGACATCAACAGCTCATGGATTGACTACACATCAGACCACAAAATTCACAACATTAGTTTACCCACTAACTGCACTAGACTACCACCAGACCTATTCCAGTCAACACTTGAATTACGGCTTAGATCAAACTCAAACAAAAAAACTTCTTAAGATCCATGTTTATTACACAACCAACAAAATCCTAGTTCAGGGCCGGGCTTGTGTGAAGACTGGGTCAACGACGAATTCAAAACACTGCGTGCCATTGTACACACGCTTACCACGGCACCACCATCAACACACGACCGACCAGTCTCCTCAGCACTCCCTGTCGCTACAGTGTGTAGCGAACACCGGCAGAAGCGCTGTGCAGCTCTCACCGCTCAGGCACACACGCCTACACAGCATCCAGTTGAGCTGGAATGTGAGCTGCCCCCTTCAGAAGAAGCAAGACTGTTCTGCACCGTCCACGCCCTGCAATTCTTCCAACGCCTGTGTTGTGTTCCCCATGTCAATCCCACACACCACGACCCCCTTTCTCTACCTCCCCCCATGACTGTTTAGTGATTCGCCTTGCATCACCATCCATCCTTGTGACAGAAAACGACATCGCCTCCATCCCTTTTCCCTTTCATGATATTACACCAGCAATAGACAATACAAACATTAGAACCCTTTCACTAGCACAACAGACAGTGTAACCCCAAACAGATAACATTGACAATCATTCTGAAAGATAGCACACCAACACCAAAGACTGACACACAAGGGAAGACGACAACAAATCAGTGACAGATGATGACAACCACCCAGCAACTGGCTCAGACAAATCACTAGAGGCTAATGCCCCTTGAGCAAAAGCTGTGTGACAGCTGACAACAAAACCACAGTGACTACATCAAACGACACAGACGATTGTGACAGCTCAATGAAAAGGGACTGACAGCAACACTGACAACAGTCCCACAGATTGTAGCTGTAGTCATGACGACTGTGTGTCTAAGGAAGAATTCCTTAGGATCACTCAGTCCCTCCGTGACGAAATCTCTGCCCTCAGATCAACACTACATGAAACCAGACAGACTTCAAAATAGAGCTCGACGCCCTATCTACCCAACTCAGTCACATGTCTTCATCTGACAATGACAAATCATCCTCTCGCAAAAACATAACAACCAAAAAAAATCTAAATGTAAATCACATTCAAACTCCTCCGCCACCCAACAAAAGCAACCTCTCCATCCTCCCCAGACACAAAACACACCCCCTGCTCTCACTGCAGACTGCATACAAGATGCACCACCCCCCTTCTGCCCTACTAGCCCTACTACACAACTCACACTGACAAAATACAGGACAACTCATCCCCACAATGTGAGAAACCCTCTAACTCACATATCCAACCACTACCTGTTTGTGAGAAGACACCTCTCCCTGAAAAATTATCTCCCCAATGTGTCCCTCCCCTTCCTCTTCAAAAGGTTTCCATTGATAGACAGACCTCTACAATCCTGCTGAGTGACTGCACCCTGAGAGGTATTGATATCCCTAGGGCCAGCGCTCAGTTAGAGTGTGCCGACAATCTGACGGTCCCCAGCCTGACTCAATGGCTTGCAAAGCAGACACCCACCCACAAGGTGATGCGGCTACCTTCCATGTGGGGGCTGGTGACTGCAGCGAGCTCTTAGCATCAAAGCCTGCTGGTTCAATATCAACGCAGCAGTGGCGAGAGCTTATTGTGCAGTGCCACCGAGTCTTCCCCAAAGCCCAACTACAGGCCTCTGCAATTATCCCGGCGAGAGGGCGGCATCCTCTGAACACCATCATCCGCCCCAGCAACGACAACCTTCAGGAGGCCTGTTCAGCAATGGGGATTAAATTTATCAGCCATTGTGCCACCTTCACCACACAGCGCGGTGCCCCGAGACTGGCGTTGTACTACAACTCGACACACAACCCAGCAGGAAGGGAGTGGAACGTGTGACACAAAACCTCTTCCCCCCTAGACGACAGGCCCTCCTACCCACCCCTACATGCCACATGTCTCGTGTTACCAACAGCACACGACGCCCCAGATCCCCTCTCCTCCCTCCCCCCCATTCACCCTCTCAGAAATCCCAAACCTTCCGTCCGATTTACGCACTTCTCATTCGTCCCCCCCCCCCCCCCCCTCCAGGAAGCCCCTCCAGACATCATCCAGCTCGCTTGTGCGTACACAGAGTTACCAAAAGAATGTACAGCCAGCCTCTCGCTCTGCCGCCCCAATAACACCCAAACTATTGACACATCACCCGTCCCTACTGCACCCCCCCCCCTCCAGCAAGCCCCTCCAAAACCCCGCCGGCCAGATGTGTGTACGGGCAGTGACAACAGTACTGGTCCAGTCACCCGTCTCCCAGCCAGCCAAAAACCGTGTGACCGTCCGCTGTGTGTGCCGCCAGGCGAGTGTGCTCCCCCCCCCCCCGCCTCCCTGGTTCAATAGATCTGTCCCTCCCCCGCCCCTGCCTATCCCTCCACCCTTCAGTTACCTTCCACGGACCCTTTCACCTTCTCATCATCCGTGGTACTGGCCATTCTTCGTACCTCCCAGCACTCCATGCTTCCCCCACACTTCTGATTGGTTCCAGTTTGCGTATGTGCGAGCGAGCATAAATGCTTTAATAGTATACGCTTATAGGGCAACGGACTAAATTTTTACGAAGGGTAGCAGTTTGTGCTTGAGTGAGTGGATGTTTGTTGGGGAGGGAGGTTGAGCTAAGAGTTAATTGTGTGTGTGTGTGTGTGTGTGCGCGCGCGCGCGCGCGCGCGCGCGCACGCGTATGTGTAACTTTCACCCTGTGCCGGCAGTGCTGATTTTATGATAAGTGAAGTGGACTTAAACAACGTATATACAGAAGACTTCGTAAAATACAAGACTGTGTGCCGTACAGAAAAGAGACTGAACAAAGCCTCTGCAGCAACAAACTTCAGTAAAAACTGCTGTTTACTGCGAGCAAGGCAATATTGTGCATTGCCAGCTCGTAGAACTTTACAAGTGCACTGTGCGGCTACGTGACTTGCGTATTAGTGTGTGTGCTTTTTTTCCTTGTTTGCTTTTTTTTTTTTTTTTTTTTTTTTTTTTTTTTTTTTTTTTTTTTTTGTTGTTTTTTGTTTTCATTTTTTGTTGGTTCTTTTTTTTTTTTGTCTTAAGTTTCATTTTACTTTATTTCTCCTCATATTCTGTCCCCTTAACTGTATCTACTGTAGAAGTGCTTCCTTTGTGAGGGAGTGTATATTTTTATTTCAGAAAGGTGTACCCATAAGTATACCATCTGGCCAAGGAGCCTACGGACATTTACTGTGAAGATTTTCTTTGTATATTGGGCTTTTTTTTCCCCTGTTTTTTTGTGGCTTCTCATACGCTTCTAGTTTACTAAAGTTGTTACGGTGTGTAAACTAGCCCCGTTTTCTCTCCCTTTTATGTAATTTTTATTGTGTTCCTTGATTACACAAAACTTAACGTCGATTAACGTGCAAAATCGTCATCTCCTTTTATCATCACATCAGCACACAACTAGAAATGAGCAAGAACCAGTCTGCATGGCCATGCAAAGAAGGACTCCGAATCTGTCACCTTAATATCCAACATGCAGTTAACAAGACATCAGATACATCAACACTGATTTGGAATCATGGTAAACCTTTTCATATCTTAGGACTCTCTGAATCCAGATTAGCTGCACACATTAGCGACAATGATGTAACTATTCCAGGATACAACACAATCCGAAAAAGATCCTACACTTGCGAAAGAGACGGGTCTTCTTATCTACATCAGCGAAACCCTCAGCTTCAAACGACTTCTACACCTAGAAAGTACGGTGTGTAGAATGTGTTTGGATAGAAGTTAAGCTGAAAGAAACCCTCCTATATTTTGGTTGGTTTCTGTTACAGGAACCCATCTGAAAGAATAAACTGGGTCGACAAATTTATTACGATGATGGATGCAGTCTCGCTTGAATCCAAGGAATCATTTTACTTGGAGACTTTAACATAGACCTTTTGAAAGTACAAAACCAATGGACCCAAGCATTCAGTCTATTCAATCTGCATCAGCTCTCGAATCGAATCTCCAACGAGAATCACACCAAACTCCAAGACACTTATCGACCATATTTATGTTTCAGATAAAACTAACATAACAGAAGTCTGCGTCCCTGTTCTAAACTGTAGCGATCATTATCCAGTTTTGTGTCACATGGTCAAAAAAAAGGAGTAAAAATTCCCAAAACGGGACACAAGACAATGACCTACCGTTGCTTTACAAGCTTTAACAACCAAGACTTTCTACATGACTTGCTCAACTCAAATCTCTCTTCAGTTTTCAACATAACTAATCCAGATCTTGCAGTAGAATTTTGGATCAAAACATTTTAAATTTATGATAAACACGCTCCTCTAAAAACGATTAGAGTGCGACATGATCCTAAGCCGGCATGGTACACTAAAGAGTTACAGGAGGCAGGTTACCTTAGAGATATGCTTAAACAACATGGCTATGAAGAGGAATCTAGAAAACTGAGAAATGCAATAAATTCACAGAAGCGCAGAGAAAAAAATGAAATATTATCGAGAACTAATATCGTCAAACCAGAACCCAAAATTGCTATGGAGAGCTATAACGAGCTTACAAAAACAATCAATCTTCAAAATCAACTGTAATTAAAGACATCTCTGTCGAACAGCTGAACACCCACTTTTGTACTATTGCCAATAAAATTGTCACGACAGATTCATCCAGATCAAACGACCTACAAAAACTGAAACAATATTGCCAAAGAAAAAACATCAAGTCTGAACTTTATATTCCACCAATAACAGTTTTTGAAGTTTATCACTACCTAACGCACCTAAAACAGTCAGGTACCTGCGGGGTGGATGGCCTAGACGGCAAAATCCTCAAACTATCAGCTCCAGCAATTACAGATACGTTAACATACGTCTTCAATTTATGCATCGACAAAAATCATTTTCCCGACAGTTTTTCAAAAGGCGAAAGTCATACCTATCTACAAAGCAGGTGACAGCTCAGACCCTGCAAACTACAGACCAATCTCAATCATTTCCACTATTTCCAAACCTTTGGAAAAAAACACACACAAACACACATTTACACCACCTAAATACATACCTTGCTTCATCCAAGACAGTCCGGGTTTCGACACAACCATTCATGCCACTCAGCCCTAATCAACCTGGTTGATGACTGGCTAAATAGCATTAACAACAACAGATATTGTGGTGTCCTATTCATTGATTTCAAAAAAGCATTTGATGTAATAGACCATAACCTTCTTCTTAGAAAATTAAAATTGTATGGCTTATCCACAAAAACTCTTACGCTTTTTCACTCATATCTCACAAATAGACAACAATGTGTAAAAATTAATACAACTTACTCTTCATTTCAAACACTTTCCTGGCGTACCACAAGGCTCTATCCTGGGTCCCTTACTGTTCACAATTTACATCAATGATTTACCTCTCCATATCACATCCACCTGTGAACTCTTTGCTGATGATACAACAATACATACAAATCATTCTGATGTTACTGTTCTTGCACAAACCTTACAAGAAAGTGCGAATGACCTCGTCAAATGGACTGAACTAAATCACATGTCGCTTCACCAAAAAAAAACTAAATCCATGCTCATCACAACCCAAAAAAAAAAAAGACAAAATCTCACTATTAAGTTTCCTCCTGTACATCTTAAAAATGAACCGTTGAACAGGTTAAATACCTCAAAGTGCTAGGAATAACAATTGATAATAATATGAGTTGGCAAGCTCACATAACCTCACTATGCAAAAAAGTTTCACAGAAAATTTTTTTATCAACTCTCCAAAATCAAACGCTTCCTCGACCTGCATTCACGCAAGCTCTTTTTCCAGTCTCATATTCAATCATACATAGACTATGGATCTACTCTATGGGACTGTGCTAGCGCTAACACCCTCAAACCATTGTTAAGCCTACACAAGCGAGCTCTCAAATTAGTCCTCCTAAAAAAGCAGTAGTCTTCTGGACTCGGACTATAAAAAGATTCAAGTTCTCCCCTTAAGTCTGAGAGATTAGAATACAACAAAGGGATCATAATGCATAAGATTGTGTCTGGGAAGGCACCCTCAACATTAGTTCACAGATTCTCAATAAATTCCTCAAGGACTCTACACACAAACTACATGTCCCTGTTCCTAGAATTGACTTATTCAAATCCAGTTTAACATATTCAGGTTCCCGTCAATGGAACTCGCTCCCTGAATCAACCAAGCAACGCCAATGCATATCAACCTTCAAACACCATTACTTCAACCATCTTATGTGCCAGTACTTGCATACTCCCCAAATCCACCACCACCACCACCCTCTTTGCCTTATGTATGTACCTGACTATTACGAAGTGTTTTTGTTTGAAATGCACATGTATGTTATTTTGTTTAGTAAGAATGTCTTATGTGAGTACGAGCGCGCGCGCGCGCGCGCGTGTGTGCGTGTGTGTGTGTGTGTGTGTGTGTGTGTGTGTGTGTGTGTGTGTGTGTGTGTGTGTGTGTGTGTGTGTGTGTGTGTTTCCTACTACCTCCTGCCCTCTTGTCAGATTGTTCTAAGATGCTCTCTTATCGCACCCACTCTAGCCTCTTCTCCGCCCCCTCTCTCTCTCTCTCTCTCTCTCTCTCTCTCTCTCTCTCTCTCTCTCTCTCTCTCTCTCTGTCCTCTGTCTGCGTCGTCTCTCTCTCTGTCTGTCTGTTGGCTTCTGTCTCTTCTCTTCTTTTTATTTATTTTTTTTTTTTTTTTTTTTTTTTCTTTAATCCCGTATTGTATTGTAGTTCTAGTCACTTTTTGCATGCTTCCTTTGTTACCTCATCTTATTTTATATTGTTGACCCTATTCAGGGCGAGGACTGGATGTAAAAAAGCACATCAGTGTTCAGTGAAAAAAAAAAAGCAAAAACGTATATCTGTGGTGTACTAAGTATGTGTCATATCACCGCGAGAAACAGACAGACAGACGGGTAGTGTAGGGTGGGTTGCCTTTTACACATATACCAAAGCTAGAGAGAGAGAGAGAGAGAGAGAGAGAGAGAGAGAGAGAGAGAGAGAGAGAGAGACTGGGGCAAACAAACAAACAAATTGTTGTCCAAGCTGCAATAACGTAAAAGCTTTGAGCCAGAAGAATAAACACAAAAACCGTAAGAAGGAAAGATGGGTTTGTTGGTACCAGTGTCGTGGAAAGGGTTGATGATGGTGTCTTCTGCTTAGAGGATTTTTTTTTTCTTAACATATGTCTTGCGGCAGGGCGGAACATCAAGAACTGTGAGCCTCATCTGTGTTTAGATGAGGCACTAACACAGTTCTTGATGTTCCATGCTAGTTTGAATGAGCCTTTGTGGCTGATGTCTAGGGGAGATATGTACATTTTTCCTAGGGCACTACTCATAGCAAGAAAGGAATCTTTGTTGTCTACAGATACTGCTGATAGTTACCTGCATATTGCCTTAAGGTTCGGACTATGGCTGGGTTCATATGGATGATGGAAGAGGCCACGATTGTTGCTCTGGGGAAAGTCGTTCGACAAGTGCAAAGGAGAGTCCTCCATTGGTGTGTTGTAATCGCTTTACAGTCGCTGATCCCTACATGCAACATGCAAAATAACTCTATCAACATGGGCGGTTGATTTAAGCGTGTTGTATGTCAGAGACTCTGAGACCTGTCGTACTGATTTTTTAAAACTAATTTGAAGCTGCCTGTGTTCATTTCGTGGGCATCCATATTATGTATTGTGGAGTCTCCTATAATCAAACAGTCCGTCTGTTCTTTCAATGATGTTTTTTTGAGACACTGGGGTGGGCTGGGAATGGCTCTTCGTCTTTTGGAGACATGGACATGAATGGAGTGATGATCAGGTGATGATCAGGTGATGATGGGTGATGGATGAAAACGATTTATAACTGAGATGGAGTAGACCAGAGCACTGTCTAACTTGGGAGGGGCGGGGTTGGCATGGAGACTGGTGTCAGCTAGACCAGAGAGATGGAGGTGGGAAGAGAGGCTGGGTGCAGTGTTTTTACTTGAACGGAGGTGATACTTGGTTGACCGCTGGTTGTTTGGTAGGAGTGGAGGACTGGTGGGTTTCAGACGAGTCAGGTGATCTGTGAATCTGTGGTGCTGTCGTTGCTTGATTCTGACTGGTACCATTCAAGGCAGCAGAAAAGAAGACAGGGGCAGTGGACATGGGGGGTTCACAGGCAGTTTCGGGGGGAGGGGGGGGGGGGGGGGGGGGGGGGGGTACTCACAAGAAGAACTGGTGGCAAGCTGTTCTTCAGATTTGTAATAGTTCTTTTACGCTCCCCAACATCAGACTTCAGTTTCTGATTTTCATTTTCTAATGTTTTAACTTTTTTTTTTTTTTTTTTTTAATGATTTTCCAACATTAATAACAAAAGGTATTATCAACATAACATACAATGAACATCATACAATGGGTACGTTAAATCAAGGGAGGGAATAGGGGTAAAAAGGAAAAGGGTATAAACACATGAAAAAAAATCAAATAGTCCGTTCAAGAATCAACGGAAGAATAAAGAAAAGAAAAAGGTCACAAACGTACAACCTTAACTCTTTCTCGTTCATTAGGCACACGAGGAATGAATACGTCCAGTACCACCTGTCTAAATAGGTAAAAAGTGTTAGTCAGAATGTTTTCACATGTATACACATGTTTTCATAAATTTCATCACCCACGACCACTTTTTTTGCTCGTTCTTTTTCTTTTTCCCTCTTCGTCTAATTCATTCCATTAGACATAACAGTAAGTTTTTCATAAGGGTACCATTTTCTATCAAATTCCATGTATTTCATTTCTGAATAATGCATAAATTTTTCAACCCTATATATATTATTAAGTTTTTCTCCAGAAATGATTGACAGTAGGTTTTATTTTGTTTTTGCATCTATTTTATTCTGCATATATATATATATATATATATATGTATATAATTGTTTAGCACATAAGATAATGTGTTCAAAAACTTCATCAGTTTTTGTATGCTCATCATTTCCGAATAGAACCAGCTCCACATTAAACTCCATTCTGCTGCTGCAATGTTCACATCTTTCTTTTAGTGTTTTTTTTAGTTCCCCCAAGAAATGTTTCGCAAACTGGCACTGCCACAAGTAGTGTTGAACTGAATCGGTTTCGGATTCACAAAATGTACACAGATCAGTGGTAAGAATTGCCATCTTCTTTAAGATACAATTTGTAACCAAAATATTGTGACAAATTCTTATTTGGAACCATTTCAATTAATTTCTTTGATTTTTGTTTCACTTGTTTCGTTGTTGTTTCAAAGTCTACCACAAATTTTTAATTTATCTTCCCATTTTGCAAAGGAGCTTATTATTTTTTCGATGAAAGTGCTGTAAAAAGGTTGTCGATCCCTTTTTAAACTTGATATTATTTGTAGTGCTTTCATTCTAAGATTACAGCTATTGTTCGTTACTTTAATAGTTGCACTTCTTAAATACCTTTTTGATTGATGATGATATACAGCCCATGAATTCGTGGTAATTTACAGTTATATCATATTTTTCAGAAAAAGTTTTATAATCGAGAAAACTTCCATCTTGATTGACAACATCTTTAACTAGGAATATCTGTTTTGCTATCCAGTTTTTAAAGTTAATGACGTCATTACAAACTTTAAACTTATCGTTCAGAATAAAGGCTCTGCTAACACCTCATTCGAATTGTTTAAAAATATCTGATCCGCAAAATCAACATACGAAAGTAAAAACGTCTTTTTCCAAATATATTGATTTTTTCGCTGAGGAATTTTCTAGGTCCGTAGACGTCAAATGAATCTATTTCTGGGAACGTAGCACTTAATATTGTTTTTCCATTTTGAATTTGTCGTGTATACTCTTTTTAAACCAGGTCAGTTTTTAAAGCTTGTTTATATTTGCTTAAATGTGGAACGCCTATACCTCCATTTTCAACAGAATATACTGTGTATTTCCTTTTGATCATGTCAGTTTTTTAATTCCATATAAATTCAAAACATGTTTTCTGAAGCTGATTTATTACATCTTCTGGAGGATTAGGCAACAGAATCCATAGGTATATGAGCTTTGAAAGAATAATGGACTTCAGTACTGCAATCCCGCCTAGTGGTGTACAAATACGCTTTGACCAAACTTTACACAAGAATTTGACTTCAATAACTTTATCTGCTGTGTTGATTTCTGTCATTTTAATAGCTCTCCTGTGAACCAAATACCTAGTATCCTATATTTTTGTGGATTTCTTTTCATTTTCCTTTCTGAAAGATACTCACATTTTGAGTTTTTTAATTTTCCTAACCATACATTTACAGTTTTTTTCATAATTGAGTTTTAGTCCTGAAATTTCTTCAAACTCTTTAAGAGTTTTAAACAGATTTTCATACGAAACCCTATCCCCTTCTAATGTGTGAACACTGTATCATCTGCAAATTGGCTGATCTTAAACATCGCATCGAGTATTTCAATGCCTTTCATTCTCTCGTCTTCCCTGATTCTACATGCTAAAATTTCTGCACACAAAACATAGATATGGCGAAATAGGATCACCCTGACGGCACCCTCTTTCTTTTTCAAAACTCTTAGATACTTTCCCATTCACTACTACACAAGATCTTATATTTTTATAAAATGTCGAAACCCAGCAGCATATACCTTCCCCAAACCCCAAAAGCTTTAAGTATCTTATTCATATATGTCAATTTATCGAATCAAACGCCTTCTCATAGTCAATTGATACCAGTAAACAGTAAGAGAATTTTGTTCCAGATAAAACATTATGTCATACAAGGTTCTTATATTTTCTCCAATGTATCGTCCTGGAACAAAACCTGTCTGGTCTTCATTAATTAATTTACGTAAAACAGTCTTAATTCTATTCTCTATACAGGTAGCACCTATCTTATACAAAACATTTAACAATGAAATTGGTCACCAGTTTCTTAAAAACGCTCTTGGTTTATCGGCTTTTGGTAGACACACGTTATTAATCCTCTTTGAGACACCGACATCTGTTTATTTGTAAAGCCTTCATTTAATGATCTTATTACAAACTCTCCTATTTGTTTCCAAAAGAACTTAAAGAAATTAACTGTCATCCCATCTGTATCAGGACTTATCATTCTGCATATTTTTCAGGGATTTTGATGCTTCTTGTATGGTAATCATGCCTTCTAAATGTTCTGCTTCATCTTCATTTAGTTGTGGCAGATTTGAAATATACCTGCTAATTTCGATATCTTTTACTTCTCTTTCCTTGTACAAATGCTCGTAGTATGACCTGGTCTCTTCTAACATTTCATCTGTTTCTAGCAAAACATTTCCATGATCCGTTACTAATTTCAACATCTGTTTGCTAACAGAGTGTCTTTTTTCCAGGTTACAAAAGTACTTAGTTACATTTTCACCCTGTGAAGCCCATCTTGCTCTGGATCTAAGAATGATCCCATCTACTTTTGTTTTACGTAACTGAGCAAGCTCATCTTTCTTTCTTTGTAAATTAATAGCATTAATATGCGTGGGTTTTTCTCTTTCCAAATCTTGTATTTCCTTTTCTAAGCAGTTTTCGGCGTTCATTTGCTCTCTTTTCTTATTGATATTAAACGTAATCGTTTGTGATCTTATTTCCATGATCAGAACTTCTAAAAAATAGCCTATAACTTATCATAATAATGTTTTAACTTTATTAGATAGTGATATGTACAGATCTTCAAGAGACTCTGAAGTGTTTTCGCATAGCTCTTGAGTTCATTTTTTTTATCTGTTCTTTTAAATCTAGAATATGGTTTTGAATAACATTTTCAGCATAAGACCATCTGTGTGTATTGTAGTCCACATTTTCTTGAAGGGTTTGCAGTGGCCTGATGATCTTGGGGGAGATGGTCACTTTGACAGGGCGGCGAATAAATCTGTTAGACGATCTTCGTCTTTGGCACGTTTGACACTGCAGTGATCAGTGTCTGTTGTTGTAGTTCTGCTCGTTCTTTGACCGTCGTTTGGTTACGTGGTTCAGTCGACTCCTCTTCAGGCATACTAGGCACTGAAATGTCTTCTAGATCAGGAAAGGGTAAAGCCTGTATTTGTTTATGAAATGTCGTTTGGTCCATGTCAGCTGATAAGTCACTGGTGGAAAGATGACCTACAATTGGGCTTATTTGGTCGAATTCCTCAACGTAAGACAGCCGGCTCCTTGCACTAACACTGTTCCCTCGACATCTTCACAGTGTAATGATTATTATCTGGCGCCACTGAATCTAATGACAGTTTTGACGATGTTTGATGGTAGTGGGGAGCACATATTAATTGGGGAATTCTCATTGACGTTAATGGCACATTCGTCGGTCTCTTGACTCTATGTTGACTGAAAATGGACTGGGTAGATTGTCTGGGTGGTATCTGTGGAGGAGGCACTGCCTCCATGTGGCCAGTTGTAGTAGTCTGCTGCATCGGAAATTTTCTGTAGCGGATCTGTTGTGTCACCGAGTATGCCTGTATGAGTGGTGTCTATGGAGACTGTTGCAAGCCCCGTGAAGTCGGAGCCTGCAGTGGGCGTGTCACACGTGGTTGTTTACATGGCTGGTAAAACGAGAATAGGAAAAACAGAATAGTAGAAAGTATCAGTCATGCGGCAGCAGTCTTTGCGGCCGGCACTACAGTACAGAGCTGTTTCCAGCTGTGCACAGGCCTCCTTCCTACCTTCTGCGCGTTAGCTTACATGCTGTTGGCTAGCTGGCGCCCGCTGCGTCGTCAGTTGGCGGGGGAAGCACACACATTACAAACAAACAAATGAAATATCTCACTTTGTGCATCGAGTAAAGCACCACACTTTCGGGGGTGGAAGTACTGAACACAATCAATCATTCTGTGTTAAAAATGGAAGCACTCCATTCCGTGAATCACATATAATAACACAGAAACTTCAGGACAGTGATGTGAAGCGTGCCTGCCTGGTACAAGCCAGAGAAAGAGAGAGAGAGAGAGAGAGGGTTGAATGGAGGAGAGAAACAGACAGACAGACAGAAAGACAGACAGAGAGGCAGGACCCCGCACAGGAGGATGCTAAAGCACACACAAGATAGGCCAGCCTTCCCCTAGGCTGTATGATCCGTGTATAAATATGCCACACTTCAACATTGTTTTGATTTATGATTCATGTATAGATATGCCACACACCAACACTGTTTTGATTTGTGATTTATGTCTAAATATACCACGCACCAACACTGTTTTGATTTATGTCTAAATATGCCACACACCAACGCTATTTTGATTTATGTATAAATATGCGACAGCCCAACACTGTTTTGATTTATGTATAAATGTGCCATACCCCCACACTATTTTTGATTTATGTAAATGTGCCACACCCCAACACTGTTTTGATTTAAGTATAAATATACCACACCCCAACACTGTGTTTTGATTTACCCATAAATATGACACAGCTCAACACTGTTTTGATTTATGTATAAATATGCCACTCCCAACACTGTTTTGATTTATCCATAAATATGTCACACCCCAACACTTTTGATTTATGATACACCCCAACACTGTTTTGATTTATGTATAAGTATACCACACCCCAACACTGTTTTGATTGATGTATAAATAGGCCACTCTCCAACACTGTTTTGATTTACGTATAAATAGGCCACA